>PVHY01001229.1:0-138070 GCA_004024945.1 Uropsilus gracilis
GTCAAAAGTTAAAAATAAATGTTATCCAAGTTTGGTGAGCCCTGAAATTTAGATGTAGATAATGTCAGCACTTGCTCCATCAAGAGATGCAAAGTCACTCTGTTCTGGTGTCATAAACACTGTGTATATGCAATGAGTTTCACAACATTTTGCACAGAGTCCTGCAAATTGCTTCAGTGGTCCTGCAGATGGCTGGATATAGGGATTCTGTAGAAGGGAGAACAGGAAAATGAGTCTTGTGATTATACTGCAGAGACTTTTTCATTAATGCTGAGTATAGTTGAACTTTCTGAAATAAAAATGTGATAAAATTTTAAATTTTTGAACTGGTTTTTATTATTTTATAGAGATCTTATCATCTGAGATGTGGTAAATGTAATAAGGTGGTCAAGAGTATATGGGTTTTGCAATGCATTTTGGATAGCCTACCGTAAGATTAAATGGCATGCAATATACTAAAAGAGGTTATAGAATTGGATGTTCCTTCTTTAAATTTCCAGTTCGGCTTCTTATAGGCTTCATTATCTTAGGTTTTGCAGTATAACCATCCTCTTCATGACACAATTGTGGTGTAAGTTATCTATTGCTTCTAGCAGGTATTCAGGCACACCAGACAAGGCAGACCAGGGTAGTGACAGGGCAATGGGGTGGTATGGGTTTAGTTAGTGCCACTGACCCTGAGGCATTGTCACACTCTTTCTCTGTCTTCTTTCTCTGTCATTTTTTTCACATCTTCTTTGTTGTGCTCTCTTGCCCTAGGGTGAGGCTGCCTTTTTAATCACCCCCTTCTAGGCCAGATGTATCCACTCACACATGCGCACACTCACTGGGCCAGGTAAGTACAATCATGGGAAGAATTCAGTATCACAGGTGCTGGTCATAGATGCTAATGGTAGAAGGGTAAAATCCCTGAAAACTCATTACCCTACTGGAATCTAGTAAATTTCTTCTTACTCCTTGTGAATTTGGGTAACTGATGCTTCTTTGCACAACAGCAAACACATCATCATCCCATATTTTTGTTTCCTATGATGCTGGTCTCTTGAGTGCCTTAAACAATTTTAAATTTTCCTCACATTAAGCAGCTGTGGATTTCAAGTACAAATAGAGATCACCGACTTCTTTTGAAAAACAGGAGTTTTGACAGCATTCTCTGAGCTTTTGCACATGACAGTAATCACCTGGAACTAATATCTGTCTGTGTACCCAAGATGTTAGTTCTCCTGCCCTCTTTATCCCTGTGTCTGTGACTGTAGACAGCTATGGTTGATTCCTGACTGACATAGAAAATTTGGGATGATAATGACATAGATTGTAAAAAGAATATGTTCAGCACATATGTAATGCTAAATAAAAGAAAGCCTGGAAAGAGCTATAAGCAAAATAATGATTTTTACACCTGCTGCTGCTAACAACATCCTGGGTGGAACTGATATTTTATAATATTCATAAACTTTTATGAATTAGGTGCTCTTATTATATCCATTGTAACACATTATAAAATGAGTCAAGGGCAGTTATTTAATTGTCTAAATCCACAGTACTGAGTGCCAGAGAGAAGATAGAAACCAAAGCATCCTGGCTTAATTTTCTCATACCTATTATTACTATGACCAGTCCATGCAGTAATTAGGAAAGTATACTTTCAAATTATGCACATTGTTCAAATAATTTTAAACAAGTTTCAATGGAAAACATACATATTTAAAGTAAAGTAGTATGCAAATGTAGGGTCTTTGGGTCTCCATTGCTAAATACATAATTCTTATTCTATATAATATATATGCAAATAAAGACATGCTATTGAATACAAGTGGGAAAATAATTCAGTTAAATTTTGAAATCCTAGTATGCATATATCTCATAGGTTATCATAATATATTCATTAAGATTTTACATATAAATCATGAAATATGCAGGAGTGAACTTGTTACAAAAATAATTTCTACTAAGCCTTTTTCTAATGATTGTCCTTATGTCTTTTTAAATGTTTCTTTTGCCTGTTTCCTTGACCTGGCTATCTTAAGTACAATTGAACAAAAGTTTTAATTGTAATTTATCTGCTTCACCATGAGATTTCATCCCCACTGGCAAAGGATTTGCACTTAGCAGAAATACAGAATTGTAATAGAAAATAATTGCAAAATCTAATGGCAAAGTTTTGGCAGTAACTACTTAATAACCTGATAAACATTGGAATTCTTTGTATTTTGGCATTGGGTAATATAAAAGTAATTCTCAAAGTCATAACACAGTGGGCTCACTTTCTACACAAGCAGGTTGCTTTCATGAATGTCGATAGTGGAATGATTGGATTACTGTAAAATTGTATAAGTTGCCTGAGTTTTTTGCATTTTCTTGTATTTTCATGACTCTTAACAATAGACACAGAAGAAATTCTTGAATACTAATCATTATTGGATTTTTCACCCTCTACTGCAGTACAAGTCATAAGTCAATCAATACTTTTAATTCTGAATGCCCCAAAGAATTTCAGTTCTAATTAGCTCATTCATAATTGGCACAAAATTGAGCATTACAAGTCATAGTACTGATCATGATATGGAATATTGATGATGCAACAGAAAATTAAAATAATAGTACTGTGCAAATAAGTCAAAGGAGAAAAGTGATCAAAGGAATTCCATGGTTCTTATCTACAATATATAACACTGATAATTGAACATAGAGTGAAAATATTTTCTCTCTTACATAAAGGAGAGAAAGTGTTTTAATTCATAAATAAATTGTTTTTCATGAGAATGAAGATTGAGAAAACTAGGTACTCGAGATACAGACATAAGCAGAGGAGATGAACGAATAAATGCCCTGTGTACACTCACTACTTGGGGAGGACCCAAACAGAGCACTATCAGAACCAAAAGAAACAAGACTGAGACTAATTATGTTGGTGACTAATTATAAAGTGCCACCTCCAACATCTCTGGGAGCTGGAGAACAAAACCCCTGGTCTGGAGATGTGTGCAGCATGAGTGAGGCTCCCTTTCTTTATCAGCGGGGATGAAAACCTCAGAGGTGTGGTTGAAGTCCCATGGCAGAACTTTAAACCACAAGATTGGACATGAGTTGGACAACCCACCTATCGAACTCAGTTCCCTCTGGGGAACTTCTCCACTCTCATTGGCTGGGAATTTGGTTTCCAACTCCAGATGCCAAAAGTATAAAGTTCAGAAGCAGCATCTTGTGACATACATCGGTACATAGGAAACAACTATCATGAATGAAGAGGCAGGGAACCCAGGAGACACAGAGGTCTGGGAAAATGGACACCATTTCCTCCATCACAGGAAGTGGCAAAATCAAAGAGACTTAGAACCAGGCCATGCAGCTGTGCTTTAACATGTGCCTGATGTTAACATGCGCCTGATGTTTAACATGTGCCTGATGTTTAACATGTTAACATCATGTTAACATGTTAACATGTACCTGTTGTTTAACATGTGCCTGATGACCTGAGCTCCTGGCTCAGGTCATCAGGAAAATAATATTACTATTATTTAATAGAAATTAATATTACCCAGGAAAATAATATTACTGCAAGAAAAGAAAAAGAAGAGGCCAGTGGGCCAAGCATTGATTGACAAACTGTAGCAAGAGAAGATTTGGAGTGACTAGAATAGGGTTGGAGACAAGGGGAAGTGGGATGTGACATACCTAAGGGGAATAATAACTATACAAATATGACCAATTTTGTATAAAATAATAAAGTGAAAAAAATTAAAATGTATTTAAGGTGAAAATTGATTTATAGGTAAAATTATTATGATCTGATATGACAATAGTGCTTATTTTTTAAAACACTTCATTGGCTTGGCCATATTTGACTTCACTATATCTGTTATTTTAATCCTTTTGTTAACCTTTATGAATAAGTTATTCACTGTCCTTAATTGTACACAAATAATGGGTCACTATTTTATCAGTTTGGAAAATATAGCAAAATTGAATATGCAAATTGATATCATTCTGAAAATAGTCCACTAATGAAGTTAATTTATATGAATTATTGTGCAATAGAAGTCCTGTTACCTTTACATTTCTGGTTAAAAATTAAAAACATGCTTAATCAACTTCATCTATCAAAATGATTCTTGATTAGCAATCATATCTCTCATTGTTTACTGGGTGTTAAATATCAACCCGAATAAATAACTTTTTCTGACTGGAGAGCTTTCAATACAGTGGAATGGACAAACATAAAATTGTCAATTTTGATATGGAAGAAGTTGGTGTCACATAGAAATGTGCAAACAAGATTCTAGAATAACTATATTTCATATTATATTTAAACTTCCCTTGATGATCTGTGGCTAGTTAAATAACCTACATGTACAAAAGCTCACATTACATCACATCCTGCATAATGACTTCTCAACAAATGGAGCCACTTTCAAAATGTCTTGCTTTAAGTGTTAATATTCAGTGATACTCTTGACTACAACAGGTTCATTTCTGTTCATTTTATAAGTGAATGACATTTTTTGTGTTTTGTAGATTAACAATATTATAAAATGGATTCCTATTAGAAAAAAACACAACATTTTGGTGTTTATATTTAACTTTATACTCCATTTTAAAATATTTTTGTTCTGATTTATTTTGAAGATAAATTCAGTATGTTAAATAAACTAGTGCTTATTAGCATAACATCAATATTTACCAACATAAACAAAATTTATTTTCCCCATAGGGATTATATTTTATCATGCTGAGTGATCTGATTTCTGATTTTTTTTTTGTGTGTGGTACTTAGGATTTAAATCGAGTTTTGTTGCTCCTCTTTGCTGCTTTTATCAATTTCTTTGATTGGAGCTTATTAATGGGAATTTTAAAATAGCTATTCTAGTATCTCTCATATTTTTCTAAACTATAAATTTATTTTAGAATAAACTATCTTTTCATAACTCAAATATCAGTTGATTATCTTAATCAAATTTCCATGCTTGTAAGCCCTTTTCTCCCCAACTATCAATCCTCCACCCATGGTTTTCAACACAAGCTATCTAAAACTATGCCTTTACTTACTATGATTCCAGTCCATCTGAACTAAAATTTCATAGACTTAAGTTCTCAGTACATGAAATGTGTGTCACTTTCCTCTAGCTTTTGTTTCCTTCCCCTCCTGCCTTTTGTTTAGTGAAAAATCTACTCATGTTTTAATTTTGTGCTCAGTATGAATCGTTCCCATGATGTTTATTTAATGTCAAGCAGATTTTACTACTGCACTAGTTTTTATTTTCTTGTTTTTTAGACAGTGCAACTGAGAATGGCCAATAGATAGCACCCCTTAATTTCTGTCTTTCACAATTACCTGAGAAAAAAGTCTGCAAACAAACATTGAAAGAGATTCTTTTAAAACTGATCACTGAGATTGGAGACTTATTTTAGTTATGGATTCAACATGCTAATATATTTCCATAATGTGATCCATTTCCCAAAAGGGGTCATACGAATGCAGAATGCCTCTGTAAAGATTGTCATGGTAAATTTGACACAAGGGTAAGCTAATATATTCTACTTTACCAGCAGACAGCTGGATCTAAAGGAAAGAGGATTCTGAAGATGCTGACCCAAGAATACGCTGTTCTTTCTCCTAACTCTGACAATCAGATAGTCAAAGTAGAGAGAGTCAGACAGAAAACAGTGAACATTAGGAAATATTAATTTCCTTAGTTCAGTTTTAAAATTCCATACCCTGGCTAATATATTATCAGTACAAAGGAGATTTAGAATCAGGAAGAGTTAAGCTCAATCTTCTCCAAGATCTACAACTCAGACTATGAGAGTTTGCACTAAGAGAAACATGTGCAATCTGGAAGATCAGAGGGAGTCTTACAGGACCAATACCATCTCATCATCTCTTGAGAGACCTTAAAAAGCAGGGTGAGCAGCTTCTACCACAGAGTGTCTTTTCATCCTTGGAAGCCTACACCCACATCTCCATGTGCCTTTGCTGACAGACAGAGCTAAATCCAATCTTAGCTTATATAGGAAAACAAAAGTGTCTTTTTCACTTCCCACTCCTGTTTAATTGTGTCTTTTGACAGCTGGTTAGAAACTAGAGTCCAAGTACTGTGAAATTTTCAGGTTGTATTATCTAAAACTTGATAATGCATAAAGTCCACAAGATGCACTTGCACGCATGCACACTCACAAGTGCACACACAGACAAACATTCCAGACACACATACGCTATTTCTTCCACAGGGGACTGTTCTGATGATTCCACTTTCAATACTTGTAGATATAAAACTGTAAAATGGCTATTTGCCCCTGGAAACTCACCAGCAGAAGCAACAATGAGGTTGTAAGAAACTGAACGATGTAGAGATCTGAGTGCCCTAAACAGCCTATTTGAAATACTGGAGTTAAGTTACTTCATTAAATATGCTGTTTTGTGGTAATGGAAGCATATGCAGTCCCAGAAAGTAATCACCCAAGGTGATGATATGATAAGGTGGCATCTTTGGAAGATGATTGGGTCAGGAGGATGGCATCTTTATGAATGGGATTAGAACCCTTACAAAAGTGACCCACGGAGAACTCTCTCACCTTTTGCCATGGAAGGAAAACATAAGAAAACATCTCTGTATGAACTAGGGAGAAAACCCTCAGAAGACACAGAATCTGCCAGCACCTTGAAAATGGATTACCTAGTCTTTGGAATTATGAAAAATAGCAATTTGATTGTATATAAACCACCCAGTGTCTGTGCTAGATAACCATCTGATGATGACCTCACTGGCAATTGCAAATTAACCACCATCATTGCCAATTTATAAGCATCAGGCTCACTAATCTGTGTAGGTTCATTATTGGTTCTAGTAGTAATATCGACACACTAGGCAGGGCAACTGTAGCAAGTCCCTCATCCCCCTAGGGGTCTTTATGCTCTTTCTCTGGCTCTCACTCTAGTATTCTCGAATGTTCTCTTGTACTCTCTGAAGCCCTTTATCATGCTATCCTAGGCACAGGTGTGCCTATTTACACTTGTACCCCCATATGGGATACACAGCAGGTGTTGGTCACAGACTAGTGAAGGAAAAGGCTTAACTCTACTCACCCTACACTGTGACATTCCTTATAGTGACCCAACTAGAATACACAAAACTGTACACATCAAGAATTTATAACTGAGGGAAACATTTTAAATATCTTAGTCTACCAATTGCTCTCATTTTCAATGAGGCTAAGTGCATGAAAGAAGTGGACAGTGATATGAAAGTTAATAATGGGAACTGATTCAGTTTGGAACTCAGAGAAGACTGAAAAGTCACCTTCTATCTTGAGACACAAGACCTGAAGGAAAGTCGGGTTCTAGTAGAGAATGCAGTTCAGCTCAGAAAGATTCTCTTCTCTAAGGAAGAGGCACTCTTTAGGGATGTGGTGTGGAAGGAGTATAAAGATAAAGCAAGGGTAGTTGTTTTGTTGATTACTTTGAACAGTAACCGGTCATCAAATTCCAGTTGTGTTCTTTGGGGCACAAACTATTCCAGATATCTGGAGGGATGGGCATAGGCAGATAATTAAAATTACACTGGTCAAAGATAATCTGTTGACCAGAAAGACTAATAAAAAATTATATGCTTTAGAATAATCTTCAATGAAGAATACGAAGGGAAAAGACATTACCTAGATAAGCATTTGAAATACATGAGTTTACAAAGAATTTTAAAAAGTTACTGTGCAAGGTTAATTGAGCAATGTTTCTTAAAACTTCTGAGAATTGCTGTGGATTTCTTAGACATTCGGTCTAAACTTTCCAATAGTTATTTTTGTACTTTAGACACATTCTTTCTTCAGAAAAGTGCCCCATAGAATCGCAGTGTGAGATTTGGGAAGTAATATCTAAAATATTATTGTGGAGATGATAAGTTGAGATTTCAGTCATCAAAACAAATGCAAGAGTAGTAGTAAATCTAGGAATTCTCCTGAGGAAAGAGAGTTTCTAAAAGAGTTGATCTTAGTATTGAATTTTTATGAAGTAAATGTATTGATTGTTTATATAAGCTTTGGCAGGGTTTTTCAATGTAAATTTAGAGAGAAAGGAAACACTTGTCTGTTAAATAAGTACAAGTGGGAATTGGGTTGAAATTATTCAGTTTTAGTAACATTATTTTTACCAAAAAAGCCAGTAACTACATACCCTTTTTACAAAAGACTTTTTGTAATAACATTCTATAGACTACATTACTGGTGATTGATTATCGGCATTATTGGAAAAGTTCTTGAGAAAATAACTCAATTTTTCCTTGATCTACTAAAGGCCATCAGCTTAGAGAAATGATCTAATTCTTCTTTGCACAGAAAGTAAGGAGGAAGCAAGCAGTCAGTATTACACTTTTGTTTTTTTCTATTTTTGATTGTTTGTTTTTAAGATAGAAGTGATATGGAACACAAGGACAGGAATAAAATTTGTAAGGTTGACTCCAAACCTTTTTGCTGGTAGATGGTGAAATGTGAGATCTTTGTGTAATTGAAACTATCAGGTAGAAGACTAGTTTATACCTTATCATTCTCAGAAATAGAAGGAATGCAGTGCCCATTATATAATATGGGTGGCTGATTGGGAGAGAGAATCTTTCTTTTTTTATCATAAGTTTTGGAATGAGGAAAAGACAATAAACAAGAAAAACCTTATGAACCAGGAATTGACCCAGAAGTCAGAAGGATTACAGCACTAATCCTTGCAGGATAAGAATGTTTAGCTGCTCCAAATCTTGTCTCTAGGTCTCAAGGAAATAAGAAAATGAACTAATCTAAACTTCTTTTGTCTTTTTTTCAGAATGGGCCGGTTGCAAATATCCAGAATCTGTTCTCTATCAGAATGAAAACTCCCGTGAATTTTCTAAAGGGGGTGTTCAGAAAATAAATGAATATATACAGTCTGTAAATTATACACACACAGAGAGAGAGATATAGCATATATATATATATATATATTTGCTTATTAACATACAAAATCATTCTTGAACATTTACATAACCAGCATTAGCATGTTCACCTTCTCACAAACTTTGATTTGCAATTCCCAAATTAACACTCCAGATTTTCAAGGACATTCAAGGATTGTACAGAACAGCAAAAGTTTGAGTCACATATCAAGTATACTCAGCTCACATCTAGTAAGATCACACTCTGCTTTCTGTTTTAGCTCTCATGGGTGTCAATTATTTTTTGTTGTTGTTCTTTTTAATTTCTCGTTTTCAAATTTTTGTATTTCTTGGTCATTTTGATACTTAAAATGTCCTCCAGATTAGTGTTGAAGTGTTACCCTGTTTCCCAACCAATGGAAAGCCTGAAGTATGCCTTATAGAGAAAACACTGTGTATGAACTTTGTGAAGGGATAAAGTATGCTGATTTCTGCACAATTTGATTATTGATGAATTAAATATGTATATTAAGCAGCATGTCTTTCTACACATAAAACAAGATTATGGCTTCATAAGTTGAAAATACCAGTTTATTATGGCTTCATAAGTTGAAAATACCAGTTCACCATGAGCTGGTCCTTTCTCTATAGCAGTTCCTCAATAGAAATCAGTATCCTCAATAGTAAAACATTGCTTTATTCTACGTTAATGCTGTATGAATATGTAAATATGATGTGTGAAAAGCCTCAGCATTGTATACAGTACAAGTTTATTTTTCACTGCTATATTTTATTCCACTGTATGAGTATACTTTGTTTTATCTATCAATTCTTATATTGACATATATAAGGCGTTTGGGTATGGTTTTTGTTTAGCTTTATTTTACTGTTTTTATTATTTTACTGTTATTATTTACTGTTATCATTATTTACTTACACATGACATTTGGTGTACAAAGATACAAATGTCTGTTGGGTAACTGTGAGCAACATATTGTGTACAACATATTGTGTGTGAGTGTACAGTTTTAGAAACTTTTGCCAAGTCATTTTCTAACATGGTATACCAATTAACTCTACTAACAACCATGTGCAAAGTCTCAGTATGCTGAAAAAACAGGGTTTTGTTAGTTTGCTTATTCATCACACATATAGGAGTGTGCACTTTCCTGCTATGTTAGTCACTTGTTTAATTTTCTTTTTTTATATTTTGCAGAAATGGAGTGATATGACATACATCTTTTTTTGTATTTTTTTTTCTTTGGCCAATGATTATGCTTTCTTTAATATTCAGGTATTTAGTTGTAGTTGTAACTTGCATTTCATGGTGTCTGGTCATATGATGTATTATTACTTACACATGCTACTCTTGCAGTACACTTGGGTCATTTTCAAATCATTTCAACATAAAAGTAAGAGCATAGAGTATTTTTCTCTGTCTGGAAATGTCCATTCTTAGTTCTAGTTCAGCTAAAAAGCATGTTTATTCTGCATATCATAATTTTGAATAACAACTTCCCCAGGGAAATTTTCATGAATTTAGTTGTTCATATTGTTGTATGTACCAGGGTTCTAGAACATGGAGGTGAGCATTACTGTTTGAAATCTTCCTAAAGGGTAGAATTTTATAAAAACATCACTTTCTTATTAAATTTCCAAAAAGTATAGAGTGCAGAGCAAACAGAGAGAAAGGTAGTCTCCATTAAATGTCCAGTAATAATAATGTGCAATAAAATAAAGTGGTAGTGATCTGTCTCTACTGAAAATAATTGTAGCACAGATAGCAGTTGAGCCAGCAAAAACATGAAAAAGTAACACTATCATTCATTTAATACATATTCATGAATATATATATATACTCATGCTGCTTTATTTATTCTAGCCAAAATCTCTTTAAAAGGAATATGAAGATTACATAATGATTTCAATTTAATGTGATAATTTGCAAATTATTATTGATAGATTATTGATAGATTAGGGATAAATTTGATAATAAAATTCTTGCATCTTCTAAACGATATAATAACTGAATGAGCATTCTCTAGACAAAGATAATTCACAATTATTCATGAGACATAGATAACCATCCTGTTGGAAAACATAATCTTTTAAAATACTTTATGTACTTGCTAAGATGTTTGTTCAATACATCATTCAAAAAGGAAAAGATTGCAAACACAGAACAGTTTATTTTGATTAATTCTTGATACATATTTATATGTGACTTACTAGAAATGCTATTTAAAAAAAAAGAATGTTGAAATACAAGACATAGGACTATAAAAAAACACCATAATGCAAATATGAGAGCGTGAAAATATACATTTCAGAGAAAAAAAAACCTGAAAAACAAAACAAAGTATGCAATACATTGATGTGTATATATAGATATAAATTTATGCATCTTCTATTATATAATGATGAACTTTTAACATTAATGTGTTTTTATTTTAAAGTAAACTATATATTATATAGTGAAAATGGGGGGCCTGTAGCCATTAACCTCAAATTCCTTATATGTCAATTACATATTTTTTTGGTGGTATAGCTCAAGTAAATCATTGCACATGCCTGAGACATTCCTTTTATATTTTTGAAATATGGCTAATAGCATTGTATAGGACAAGAATTTATAGGAAAAATAAGTAGATCCTTGCCCAAAATTTATTATCATTTATTTTGTGTTTTGTTCTGGTAAAAATTCTGTACTAATCTTACTCCACAGTGACTCAGAGATCCATAATCACATACAGAATCACTTACTGTGAACCTTATGATCCCACACTCCCTGCATACATTATGTCTTCCCCATTTTGCAAACCTAATCATTTCATCAGCATGAACTGTTTTTAAATTACCTGCTTACACTAGTGACTATCGAACTACAAAGGGCACACTCTGTTAAGGTAACCCTAATTCCTCACAGGCAAGACATAAAAATCAGTGTGAGATGGCAGTAGTACAAACTGATGAAGGCTCATCCAGACATTCTGGGAACATCAACACAATCCTGGTACTTATTAGATAGATCCCATGACATCAATAATGACACTAATAATAACCCTGACCTACAATGAGCTTTGTTCTTTCAAAGTTAATGCAAATACACTATATAAAAGATGGTCAGATTAATAACAAGGTGAAATTGCAAAGTTATTTTTTTAAAGATTAATCTACAATTACCTACACTTTTTCTTCTGACTCCGCTGGCTCAGAGCAACCCCTACCTACCCTGAAGAGCTTACTCTTAAAATCCAGTCATATGTCAGATTAAACATTAAAGAAGAGACTATTAATTGAGTTTTGAGGGAAAAGTGTTTGCATATTTGCAAAAGTACGGTTCTTTCTTGACTTCACATATGACTTTCCTTGTGGCACAAAAAGCAAATATCATTTGTAGAGTTAATTAGGTCAGAGAGAAAAGATCTGGTGGGTCATAGAACTGTAGGCAGTAGCTCCACTTAGCTAGGGGCCATTCTTGCAACAGTTGGTATCTGGTAGATCCGTGCAATCTCCCATGTAGAAGTCATTCATATCAGCAGGCATCATGCCTCTCCCACAGTGTGTGAGACTCTTGAGAAGTGGGATGGGGATCAGCTATGGCTTTAATGGGGATCAAAGGAAATTGTCCCTGTGTGTCAGAAGAGGAAATAGCTGAAGAACAAATTATATTCCCTGTGTGTCAGAAGAGGAAATAGCTGAAGAACAAATTATATTCTTTGGAAAACCTGACAAGATTGGTGAACCTTGGCAAATGTCATCAAAGAGACCTGCATGAATAAGCAATATTAGAAATATGAAAGGTAAAGAGAATGAAACGGAATGAAACCAGGCTATTTTTCACCTTCCAAACAACAGATAGTAAGTGACCTTAAAATGTTGATACTTTCTACCTCTCAACATCCCATAAACAGCAGACCAACCTTTTGTGGCAGCAATGGGTCAGTTGTATGGCTACGGGGCACCCAACACAAGGCAATATTAAGTGCGCTAAGATTGCATAGTTGCTATTCTGTTATTTTACCATTTGGTTAATACATTTTTCTTTCTCTCTCCTCCTTCTTTCTCTCTCCTCCTGTCTGTGTATTCAGCCCCCTGTTTCAGCATCCAATGACTGCAAAATTCACTGAAAGTTCCAAAATTCTTTTGTCCTCTAATGAAAATAATGACCCTACCTAGCCTGGGAGGGTTGTGTCACAGTAACCATGGTAACAAAGGGAATTTCATTTTTTGACATGGGGTTATGTTTTCTTATTGAAATTTTATTTTTTATTATGATGTTTATTGAACAATGTTTGTTTGCATGAATGTAAATGATTCAGAATTATAGCTACACACCTTTCCAGATATTTATTACCACACCATACCCACCACCAAGGAGCTATAATAATGTTCTCATATTCTGTAGGGCACCCTCTTGTCTCTGCTCCTCATCTTCTCCAGGCTTGTCTGCTAGTCTCAATTCTACATTTAGATTGGCAGGTTTATTTTTGGCTGAACTATTACTTTGTTTGTATCCTATACTTCATATCCAAATGAAGTCCTATGATACCTCTCATTCTTCTCACTTAATTTGACATAATGCCTCTAGTTCCATTTATGAAATATTAAATACTAAGATTTGACATTTTGGCACCAATTAGTATATCACTATATATTTATACTACATCTTAACTCACTCATATCACATTAGGTTGTTCCAATAACTTGCTGTTGTAAATAGTGCAGAATGGGACAATGTCAATGGAAAAAATAATACAGAGATTTCTTAAACTACTGAAAATAGATATACCACATGATCTAGCAACTCATTCCTAGATATCTACCTGAAAAGGCAAAAAAACACTATTTAGAAAGGGTGTAATACAAAAGGAAGTTTAAATACTTCTATTTTTGCACAACTCAAAACAATTGAAGTTGAAAGAATAGTTTCTAGAAACATTTAATATCATTATCTCTAAATTAAAAAAAATAGTTTTTGCTCTGATTTAAAAGATAAAAGATTAAGTCTATGATTACTCTTTTTAAAATATACAGAAACAATTTATGTGACTGAATGTATGCAAATTTTATTTCTGATATAATAAAAATATTGTTTCACTTGGATTTAAAATTTACTTTATAGATGTTTAATATCTTATTTTCTAATATATTGATTTTATCACTTATTGATAAATAAATTCATTTGCATCTCAAGTGATTTGATATTATAGCTTTTTTTTCTTAAATTTCCATACAATCTAAATTTATTTTTGGAATTTGTATAGATTCCATACTGTATATATAATGTATATAAATATTGATTATATCTCCATTAATTTGATTTGAAATGGAAACATAAATGCAATATAGACACAAGACTAGGATCTGTTGTGAATCCTCTACTGTCTCACTAGTTGTTTATATACCATTATTTTCATATGACAAAAACACATCTTTGCAATTAATGGCTTTAAATATGTTTTTCTATCTGGTAGGAATTCCCTTCACTCTAATTTTTCAGTAATTTTTTGTTTACTCCTTTTATGTTTGTTCTTCCAAATAAATGTTATAATCACATCAATCTGAAAAAAAAAAGTTTCCGTTTTAAATGGGTAACACAAAATTATATACTGCCTCAGGGAAAACCAGTGTTTTTGGGGTATTTTTATTCAAGAAAACAAACTCCACTGGCTCGTTTCTTTGTGTTAGACAGATCTCTGGATAAGACAATCTTCTGATTTTCCTTGGATAGATACAAATATCTTACTATTTTTGCTTTCCTTTTAAAAGTTGTCTCCATTTTTACCTTAGTAGGATATCCACAGAGACTAAATATTAAGAGGCAAATACTTTTACTACTTTTTTACAAAAATATAAGGAATGGGAAAATAATGTAAACCTAGAATAATATGTATGGATAATATGTGTGATGTGTTTGTATATATTTGAAGAGTGTGATCCTATAAACTCGAAATCATGTACAGTATTGTAAACCATTACTTATATATAAAAAAAGAAAAACGAAATGAAAGATAGAAATCCTTGATTCAAATATTTAAAAAATTTTTTAAAATGGTCTTGTTTTTAAACCTTGGGCATTCTGATATTCATATTGGAGTAAATATTTTTTGGACATCAAATAGAGTCAAAAATAGTGTGAGAGAAAATTTTATTTCTGCTTTTCCTTATAGGTAAAAGTACTATTTTATAGAACATAATATTTTTCCTAAAATTTTCCAGCCCCAACTGTGTTTATATTCATTAGTCTGTGCTCATATAGTGAAGAAGTTATTATATAGAATGAATGGCTTTACAATAATAGCTTAGAATATATATTCTGCTCTAGTAAGCTTAGATACAAACATTTCCATTCCATACCAGATGGTATAGTCTCAGCCCCATGACAGTAATTATAGATGCATTTTGTGCCATTATGGGTAAGCAAACAAGTATTAAACAGCTTCAACAATACATTCATGACAAAAAAGAAGCATTTCTGTGCTAATGTGTCAACCATTACACACAGAGCTCATTGCCATTAACAATAAAATTTTGGATTGATGGGACTCCATAATGTGACAATGCACATGGGAATTAGACTACCAATTAATCATGTGTAATGTTAGAATACAGCAATTCCACATTGAGTTAGTTCTGAATAACACGCTTCTGAAGACCTTTTACTTTCGCTGTATTTCATGTGCCTAATAGAGAAGACAGCTATATTTTCCATCATTGCTGTTAACCACATGGTTCATCTGAAATGTCAAAAATAAACTAGAAAGGACATACATTCTTATAAAAGACAGTGTCATGATTTTATTACATATCAGAGTTTCAGTAAGATATGATTAATAATAAGAAAATCAAACAAGCTTTAACTTAACTACATAAATAATGATTGCATTTATTTTCTTTGGTAAATCATATAAAATTATAAATTTAACCAGTGTATCCACGTATTTTGCTAGATTTGGTGAGATTAATAAGATAAACATACTGTTTCTTTCATCAGACACTTCAATCTAGTAAGAGTTTTAAAACTTTCAATCTAGTAAGAGTTTTAAAAGTCTATTCAAACATTTAAAAATTCAAAAAAAAAAAGGTCTTGTTTTTAAACCTTGGGCATTCTGATATTCATATTGGATTAAATATTTTTGTCTTGATGTATTTGTAAATGAATGTTTTATTCTGTTTAATTTGATGAAGCCTATCATTTATCTTTCAACTTTTATAAGCTAGTCATCTACTGTTCAATCTTTAAATTTATCTAAAAGGTCTTCTGATTTTAATTGAAATCTTCAAATATTAGTAGCAAAGTACACATTCATAGGCAGAAGAGAGAAAAATGAATGATGTAAGATATTATGATATTCAATAACAATAAAACTCAAAATATGGACAATTTACCTTATAATATTTTGAATACTTTGAATACTATATTCTTATATAATAAAATACACTATGAAGTTCTTATTGCATTTTACATATTTTATCATAATGTTAGAAATTCAATATTTGAATTGTTAGAAACTAGAACACTGGTTCATATGAAATAGTTTCTCCCGCCTCTTTTTCCACTGATTCCTACCCCATTCCTATACATTGTCAGTCTTCTATCAAAATTACTTTGGTTCTAAAACCAAGGTGAACTAGGACTTGCCAATATAAAACAAAGGTACAAGCGGAACTCAAAGTACAATAATTTTGAATATTTCTTATTTTGATAAGACCCACAGGATGTGGTTATATAAATAGACAAACACATACCTGAATGGACAGGTGTGGAATTCTAGCCAAGTATTCTGAAAGCTACAGTTTTCCTAGTGAAATAGAATGCATGAATAGTTAAATGAGATGGACTAGAAAATGACAATTAGAGGTTGAAAAATATATAGAATTTATGAAATAGTCCTATGTGAGAGAGGGAGGATAAATAATGAAGACATAACTGAAATTTTGAAGCAACTGTAAAGGCAAAATTACCATAACACCCTCTATGTATCAATTGTTTTCATACTTCTTTTCCTGGAGAAAATAGTTGTTTCAAATCTAGCTAACCTATTTACGCAATTAAGATTAATAACTTACAGATATTCATCAATGTACAAAACTAAACACTGAGTTTTTCCTCCCTAAAACCCACGCTAATCCTGACACCTAAAGCTTTCCTTCTTTCATCTGATGGCCACTCATTTTAGCAGTTTTTTTGAGTGTAAAACATGGGGACTATATCAGTTTTCTCTCCTTTGCAAACATGATCAGTATGTTAGCAAGTCCTGTGGCACTACTATGAAAATACAGTGACCCTCTGTTCATCACTCTGATTATCCTGTTCCAAACTATAGCAAGACATTTTTGGATTATCAGGATAGTAGCATCTTATTCAATCTTTGATGCCCATATTCAATTGTCAAAAGAATATTGAAAGCAATATTTTAAAATTGCAAATGAATATTATATTATATTATGCTAAAGCCAGGTGATGATTTCCCTTCATACAACACAGACAAGAAAAATCATTTTAGTGGACAATAGAGTCTGTTGATTACATCCTGGTACCTCTCAAACTTCACCTGTTGCTGTTTTATTCTTATTACTCCATCCAGCCATTATGGTCACCATAATATTCTTTAAAAAAATCTACAAGCAGTCTTTTCTGAGGTCCCTGCTTTGGTTGTTTCTTATGTCAGGAATGCCCAGCTATTTACCTGTTTAACACACTGACTTCCTTAAATCTTTGCTTAAATTTGCTTAAATTAAATTGTTACTTTATTAACAAAATCTCTACTTTCCATCTAGTTGCAAAAGAAATGACTATCTCACATCAGAGCCACTCTACACAGTATTTTGATTCAATTACACTCGTTTCAAAATTTATTCTTTATTTGGACATACAATATTACTTATAGGTGATAGTTATTCATATTTTCTACTCCCACAGGAGAATAAATGTGAATCAATATATTTACTCACTGATATGCCTACGACATAGCATAGTATATTTACACAAAAGTATATGATACATATTTGACCAAAGATTTTAAATGAGGCAATGAACAAAGACCAGCTATTAACATCTCTGCTTTTATTTATTATGAACAAAGTAATTTCAGTGTATTTCTAGAGTATAATATGAACTTTAATTTATAAAAACTGGTTTTTTTTTGGCTAAAACTCAAGACTTAAAGGCTTAAGAAACTGATGAACGGATTTATGTTATCAGAAAAACACACCTAAATTATGAACTAATTTATCATACTCATCAGGTAAAAACCTTAATTATTTATTGTCTGAAGCAGAACTCTGAATCTTTGTTCTCTTTCTTTAAATTGTTTATTCACCTCATCTCTTTCCACCTCATTCATATAACTGAGGTCAAAAGAAAGGTGTATCTCAAAAAAAAATAGTAGTTTAAACTTTATTGGGTGTATAGAACTCACTTCTGGTAATAAATATCAGTTGTGATGTTAAGTGAATTAAGTATTCTTCATTATCACCACGATGTTTCATGCTTTAAAATTGTTTGTATTCTTTATAAAGAGGGGGGATTCTTCACCTACCCAGCAAAAGAGAGACATAATTGAAGAGAGCCAAGTAAAAGATTTCAGGATTTTTTTTTCTGTATTTAAACAAAGAGATGGTATCCTTGAAATGTGAGCAAATGTTTTATACCTGAATATCATTTCAGAAAACTTTCACCTTAAAAAAAATGAGTTTATGTTTTCAAAAAACTGTCAGTTTACTTAAAAATGTTTTAGTTTTAACGGTTTAAGTTAAATCAATCTTATATGTGAAATGGATTTGACTTCCAAAGGACTAATGTGTGACTGTGTTACTCCAATATGCCACTCCACCCTAAAATGACAACCTATTAATCATGCAGTCTTTTTGGCACACTAACATTTAATGAGATTAAAAGGGAGCTAGAATTATCTATAAGCTATAATAACAAGGTCCACAACTCAATTTTTCATTTCCTTTTTCCCGTTGCTCATATACACATCTGACAAAGAGGTAACGAGGAGTTGATTTATTGAAAATTTTTGACTAAATCAGAGGTAAATATTTCTCTGGATTTTATTAATCTATGATTTGATTTTAACAAAAGAGCTTTCCACACAGAAGTCCCTAGTTAGTGTATGTATATGCATTTCATTTCTAAAATGCTTCAACGAAACAACATAAACTCCATAAGTTTTTCAGTGTAGAAGGTGGGTTTTACACAGTTTCTTAAAGGTATCAAAAGGAAATCAGAAGCATAGTCCTTGTCTTCCTGATTGAATTATTCAGGATAGACTAGCACAGAAGACAACACCAAGAATGGGGCACCTTAGTACAATAAATATTTGATGTCTCTCACAGGATGTATCCATTGTAAGCCTGTGACAGGGAAGGAAGGATGTGTTTCTCAGCTGAAACCCTCTCCCTCTTTTAGAATGCTGTTGATTATCACAACATGAGAAGAGATAGTATCTATTCACAATCCATCGTTTATAGTGAATTACTTAGGCATTCCTAACTTCAAGGGAATAGAAAATGTTGGACCCTAGATGGACTGTTTCATGAGATATAATACCTCTATGTGGGAAACAAATTATTTTTATTGGACATCCCTTCCTTTCAAAATAGTGTATAGTCAATGATGTGTTTTGACCTAAAGCGCTGAGCATTTCTTAAAATCATATAACATTAATTGTAAAGGTGCTGTGATTCCTAAATATCAAGTTAGAATTATAAGTTTCCATACTCTGAGTGATTTTATATTCTATATTTTTGTCCAGTTAAATCATCAAAGCTTCTTTTTTCCTGAATGGTGTCTCAGTGTATATGTGTGCACAGCTTCATATAACTCAATAAGTAATAATTTTACAGCCAATCAAAATCAAAAAGGAGGAATTTTATAAAACAACTGTAAGGGATTATATGAGTATATATTGCCTATTTGTGTGTAGATATTTAGATATTTTCAGTTCAATTTCAAGTACTACATTACTTAATACAATTATTTAGAAATGTTTTGGATTTTAATTAAAATATCCCTCTCAAATTATAGTTCAATTTATATATGAAAATCATATTTTAGTATGTATTCTATGAATAAAAATTACCAATATTTCCTGCATATAAATGTGAAAAATTAGAAGTATTTCATAACATTTGAAAGTCAACAAAGTCCCAAATAGGTAATTGAAGATGAAATGTAATTCAAAAAGTCATTGAATAATTTTTAGCTTCTAAATAATTGCAGAAGAATGGGTACATAAAAAGAAATCTGATAGACTATATTTTTCCATGTAATGGAGTGGTAATAAAAGAGGAGAAAGAAGGGAAAAGCTGCAATAAGAAAAAGAAGAAGGAAGAATAATCAGGTGAGAAGAATCACTTTTGATAAATTTCTGTTGTGATTCTTTTCACTTATCTTCAAATATATCATGGAAATAGGAGGTATTAGCTCATCAAACGTGTCATGGGGTGCTGAGTGAAGAAAGGGCTACATAAATACAAATAGAGTAAATAACTTATATCATAAAAATGGGTTAAATTAATGCCACCTCCAAAGGTGGTCTATGATTCTCACAATTTTATCTATTGAAGATATTTTCCATTAAGATAATTTAAATGTTAGCTATGAATGGTTAACTTCATTCATCCATGGTTATGTAAGCAAGGAGAATTTGTTCCCATACATAGGGTGTGAGGGGCCAGGTATTTTCTCCTAATCTACATTCATGTCCATAAATCTCTTCCTGTTCCACCTCATTCAGTAAGATCATCCATCTAATGAAAGGTCATGTTAGATATATCATTATGACCCATATCCCTCTTCACTAATAACCCATTAGGTCAATAAATATTTATTACACAAATACTTTCTGGAGAATACTCTGGCAAACATGATAATAAATAAGATTGGTACATCCTGCCAAATAAATAGATGTGCCATCTGCTTTGAGAAACCTGTCTTTTGATGCTAACAGAAGAGGAAAAATATTCAAGCTAAACAAACCCTGTCTGTGAAAGGAGAAAATTTGTACTAATGGCCAGTTATCATGTCTATTTATTCATATCACACAATTCATTACACACCAAGCATGTTCCAGGCACTGTGTTCAGCATCAGGAATGTGAAAATGAAAATGTATCTTTTATACTTTATGTATGGCCTGCTATCAAGAATAGTTTAATGTTTGGATTTTTTACAAGATAAATAATATATTTAATACATATACACTAATACAGTAAAGGTATGTACTTCATAAATGAAACTGTAGAAAAAGGAATACGTCAGTGAACAAGTTAAAAAAGTAAACAAGAGCATTTTGTAAGACTTAAAACCAATAAAAGGGATGGATTTATGAGCAATTGGAACATGTTCTGAATAAAATGTGTGTCATTAAAGAACAGAAGTTCAGAAAGGAAAAAATATCATTTCTTATAATTTAAAAATAAACTTTGTGGGAGAAGAGGTAATTTCAGGATATTAAGGACAAGATCCTGAATGTTTCCTATGCAAATACCCAATGGGCACTACGCTACTGTGAAGGAGGCTGAAGGCAAGGCTAAAGCCAAAGGCTGTTACAGGTGGTGCCCTTGGGGGGAAGAGGGCTGCAGGTGAGGAGAAATAGCATCAACTGAGATAGGAGGGATTTGGGAAGAGGTGGCAAGAAAGAATTAGGGAACTAGAGATGCTGATGGAGGAAGTCAACCATTCCAACCTCCACCAGGCCAACCTTCCAGACTATGGTTGGGCCAAAAAGGACTTAGAAACTTTCAGAAGTTGACCTTGGAAGAGAAAAAAATTGCAAGTTTCGCTTTGCTTCGGTTGCAGTCCAAAAGAGAAAGTTAGGGTCTGTAGCTAGTTGCGTGCCTGAGCCTTGTTAACGTGGATGCTATTAGAAGCTTTGGGTTGCTGTTGTTGCTGTTGCTCTTCTCAGTGTTGTTGTTCTCAGTGTTGCTTGTCTGACACTGTCTACTGTTTCCTTGGACCCATCTTGGCAGCTTGAGTGAGCATCTTCTGTTTTTACCCTATGTTGGAGTTCCAGGCCTGCTGCCTCTGGCTGCCACAGCTCCATGTCTTAAATGTTAGTAGGATGCCACCTAGGATGCCTTTTGTTTACAAATTCAAAAGACTAGAAGATAAATGGGGTGAGATAACTGTATACTTGTGGCCTCAGTGACTCTAGTTTTCCTTGTTTGTTAAATAAATACCATTTTTTGTTCCAAGTGGTTCGCAATTGTGCTCTTGGGTGAAGAGCTCAGACAAAGATCAGTAAACTATTTGGGCACTCACCTTGGCCAGTTTTAGTGCTCTTCATACCCATTATCAGTGCAATAAGAGGAAACATTGGCAATCCTCATAAATTTGGCTTTAGCAACATTGAGATAGGCAGGGATACTAAGCAGAGAAAAACAATACATTCAGAATTAACTTGCAAATATTTACTTGAGGATGTATAATACTTCATTCCATACATAACTCTGTAGTTAAATAGTGAATTGTGAACTGAAGCTAAAACTAGGTTGCCCATTTATATACAGCAATTAAATAAATCATTCTTGGTCGAAACCATCAGGGAGATTATATAGGATCATGTTTTTCCATCTATATTATTAAAGCTTTTTGGAAATGTAGCTAAGATAAAATAAGCTACAATTAATTAAATATAAAAGCTTAAATATTTTTGGGTATGTATCATATGTAGATAGGTCTAACTATAAATATAGAGTATCCCTCATTCACTAAAATAGAGATTAAAGAACACAAAATTGCTTAACACTATTTCAAGCTACAGCAAACAAAACAAATGGAATTTTAAAACTAGTCCAAGTACCTGATTTATTAAAGGATATCTGACTTTGAAATTTTAAATTTACAATTCCAAATTTTCCAACCTTAGCAACTTAGTTAAGTATCTGGAGAGCATTGTATTTCAATTGCCTCATTATAAAATAAGAAATAATCTTACCTAACTCACTGGTTTATTTGAAATACAAATTGACTTGTACACAGAAATGTTTAATTTTACTTAAGGTAATATTGCACTAAAACATTTAGGTGCATATTACAAATCAATATCTTTATATTCTATATTGTTTATTAAAAATCAACTATTATTCATCATACAACTGATATCCTTTACCAGTTCACCCAGCTACCCATATTTCCTCATCTCTTTTGGTAAACATTGATTTGATCTTAACATTTTATTTTTGTTTTATTTAGTTTGTTCTTTTTGGGGATGGTCTCTATCACATGTGAGTGGAATCATATGGTATTTATTTTTCTGACTTTTTTACTATTTAAGCATAATTCTAAAAATGTATGCATAGATACACATATAACAAAACTACATTTCTTTTACAGAAATGGGAAAATACAATGATCTTACTGACGGCATTATATTTATTGTAGTTAAGTTTGCCAGCAGTAGAAATGTGCATATATAATTCAGTTTTTCATTACTTACATCTATATTCAGATTTCATGGAATTCTAAAGGATTTCAAAATTCATCACTTTTCAGTAATAATTTTTGAGGTTTGTTTTGTTCAATATTAATCCCAGTACATAATTGCACATTTTCTTTGATCTTTCATATTTTTGACTCTTAACAAACAAAAGCCATTCTGCATTCAGTTTAACTAGTTTTACTACTTTCCTTATGAAATAGTGATCTTCTTGAAACACAATTCACATTAATAGAACAAAATCAACATAAAGCAAAATTCAGAATTCAACCTTAGTTGAAAATTAACTTTGATTTCTAACTTTTTAACATAAATTAATACCATACCACATTGTTAATTGCATCAATAAAAAACCATTGTCCAGGTTGCTCATATTAATGTCAACAATAAATTAATGCCAATGGCAAACAGGTAAAAAAAAAAAAAAAAAACCACACACACACACAAAATGACTGAATTTCCTGAAGAAAGAAATGAAATTTTATATCCAGAAAGCCAAAAGAACACCAAACTACATCAATGAAAGAAAAATCACAGCAAGACACATCATCATAAAACTCCCAAGAGTCCAGGAAAAGGAAAAAAATAATGAAAATAGCTAGAGAAAAGAAACAGATGACATTAAAGGAAACCCTAATAGACTGACCTCAGACTTCTCTGAAGAGACAATCCAAGCAAGGAGAACATGGAGTCATATCTTCAAAAAACTCCAAAACAAAAAATGCCAGCCAAGATTACTCTACCCTGCAAAGCTTTCTTTCCCCTATGAAGGAAAAATAAAAACCTCCTATGACAAGCAAAGCCTCCAGAAACTCGCTCCCACTAAACCACCACTCCAAGAAATCTTACAAGAAGTCTAAAGAATAAGAATAAAACCAACAGAAGAATAAACAGAAAAATCAAAACAAGGAATCTAATCAGAACCTCAAAACCAAGACCAACAAACTGACTTCAAATTTCAAATATCAGTAATAGGAAACAAAAGGAAACCTTAACCTCAAAATGACCTTCCAAAAGTCAACACCGGAACAGCAAGTATCAATCATTACTCTAAAAGTCAATGGCCTAAATTCAGCAATCAAAAGACACAGAGTAGCAGAGTGGATCTAAAAACAAAACCCAACATTCTGCTGCCTGCAGAAAACACACTTAAATACAAATGATAAACAAAGACTAAAAGTAAAGGGCTGGAAGAAAATTCTGCAAACAAAGGGCTCCCAGAAGAAAGCAGGAGTGGCCATTCTAATAGCAGATAAAGTAGACTTTAAGCTAAAAATGTTACAAGGGATAAAAAAGGATCTTATATATTGGTAAAACGGTCAATACATAAAAAGACATAACAATTATTAACATATACTCACCAAACGAGGGAATACCAAAATTCATCAAACAACTACAAGCAGCATTGAAAACAGACATTGGTGAAAATACATATGTGGTAGGTGATTTCAGCACACCACTCTCACCAAAGGACAGATCAACAAGACAAAAACTAAACAAAGACACAAAAGCCCTAAATGAAGATCTAGACCATAAGGACCTAATAGACATCTACAGAACACTGCATCCCCAAAGAAAGGAATACACATTATTTTCAAGCACACAAGAATCATTCCAAAAATTGACCACATATTAGGATATAAGACAAACATTAACAAATAAACAATGATTAAAATGGTACCACTTTTTATTCTGGTCATAAAGGAATCAAACTAGACATCAACAATGAAAAGAAAGCAAGAAGATTGCCCAACACATATGTACTGAAAAACATGTTACTAAATAAAGACTGGGTAACCAAGGAAATTAAAGAAGAAATTAAAACCTTCTTTGAAATAAATGACAAAGAAGACACAAGATTCCAAAATGTCTGGGACTCAGCAATAACATTTTTAAGAGTAAGGTTCATAGCAATACAGGCTCATATCAAAAAGAAAGAAAACAATCAAAGAAATAACCTAATCTCCCAACTTGAAGAACTAGAAAAGTAATAACAAAATAACCCAAAACCCAGCAGAAGACAAGAAATAATAAAAATAAAAGCTGTAATAAACAATCTAGATAGCAAAAAGACTATCGAGAAAACCAAAAAAGCTGGTTCCTTGAAAATAATAAATAAAACTGATAAACCCCTTGCAAATCTCACAAAGAAAACACTCAAATAAGCAGGATTACAAATGAAAGAGGAGAAATTACAACAGACACATCAGAAATGCAAAGGATAATCAGAGATTACTATGAACACCTATATACAAACAAATACAACAACCTGGACAAGATGGACAGATTCTTGGAAAGATATAACCACCCAAAACTAAACAAAGAGACACATCAGAAATACAAAGGATAATCAGAGATTGCTATGAACACCTATATACAAACAAATACAACAACCTGGACAAGATAGACAGATTCTTGGAAAGATATAACCACCCAAAACTAAAGAGGAACTAAAGAGCTTAAACAAAACAATCACAAGCATCAGCCTATGAAGCGGTCGGAACTAGGGATCACAGTTCGAGTCCCACCTGGGACCCGTAGCGAGACCTAGTTCCAAAAAAATAGCTGGGCGTGGTGGCACGCACCTGTAATCACAGCTACCTGGGAAGCTGAGGCTGGGGGTTGCTTGAATCCATGGTACCCCGGACAACGAGAGCTTGTGATTCCAAGAGCAAAAATAGCGAGACCTAGTCTCAAAAAACAAACAAACAAACAAACAATCACAAGCAGCAAAATTGAAGCAGTCATCAAAACTCTACTTTAAAACAAAAGCCCAGGACCAGATAGCTTCAAAAATGAATTCTACCGGACAGTCAAAGAGTAAATAATGCCTGCAGTACTAAAGCTCTTCCAAAATATTGAGAAAGAAGGAAAACTGTAAACATTCTATGAAGTGAACATCACACTCATACTAAAACCAAATAAAGACAGCATGAAGAAAGACAACTATAGCCCAATCTCCCTAATGAACAGGGATGCAAATTTTTTAATTTTAAATTTTAAATCCAATAATGTCTAAAAAGCACTATTCACAATGACCAAGTGAGGTTTATCCCAGGGCACAAGGATGGTTCAACATTCAAAAATCAGTTAATACAATCCACCACATCAATAAGGAGAAAACCAGAAACCATATAGTTATATCAATAGATGTAGAGAAAGCATTTGATAAAGTTGAACACTCATTTATTATAAAAGCTCTTGAAAATTTGGAGATAAAAGGAACATATCTCAACCTAATAAAAGTCATTTATGACAAACCAACAGAAAACATCATCTAAATAAATGGGGAAAAATTAAATAATTCCAATTAAGATCTGGAACCAGGCAAGGATGCCCACTATCTCCACTACTTTTTAACATTTTACTGGAAGTTCTAGCAAGGGCAGTAAGACAAGAGAAAGACAAGAGAAAGAGAAAGAAAAGGTGTACAAATAGGGAAAGAACAATTGAAGATCTCATTATATGTAGATGATATGATTCTTTTTATAGAGAATCCAAAAAAATCCACAGAAACTTCTTGAAACAATAAACCAGCCCAGAAAAGTAACTGATTAAAAATCAAAACACAGAAGGCAGTACAAAAGTCAAATAGAAGAAGAAATTAAAAAAAAATCCCATTCACCATTGCATCAAAAAAATATATATATCTGAGAATAAACCTAATAAAACACTTGAAATATCTACACAAAGAAAATTCTGTACTGCAAAAGAGACAACAGAAAAAACAAAACGAATCCCAACTGAGTGGGGAAAAAAATTTGCCCTCCTTATAAATAATAAGGGTCCGATAACAAAGATACACAAAGAACTTACACAACTTAACAAAAACAATGTAAAATAAAACCCTTAAAAAATGGTGAGAATATCTACAAAGATACTTCTCAAAAGAGAAATTCAAATGGCCAAAAGGCACATGAAAAACTGTTCAACATCACTAGCAATTAATGAAATGCGAATCAAAATCACAATGAGATACCACATTACACCAATAAGAATGACCCAGATCCAAAAAACAGACAAGTGATGGTGTGTATGTGGAGAGAAAGGAATACTTTTACACTGCTGATGGGAATGTAAACTGGTCCAGCCACTATGGAAAGCAGTGTGGAGTACCCTCAAAACTAATGAAAATGGAACTACCATCTGACCCAGCAATCACTCTTCTCGGAATCTACCCAAAGAATGACCTCAATGTGGGTACAAAGGGACATCTGTGCTTGGATGTTTATTGCAGCACTATTTATAATTGCAAGGGTATGGAAACAACCCAAATGTCCAAAGACGGAAGACTGGATGAAAAAGGTGTGGTATATATACACAGTGGAATATTACACATCGATTAAAAATGTCAAATTTGATGAATTTTATGATAACATGGATGTACCTAGAAGAAATCATATTGGCAGAAACAAGTCAGAAGAAAAAATGAAAAATACCAAATGGTTTCCCTAATATATGGACAACCAAATGAAAGTACACAACTGGAAAAGGGACCAGCTGAAGTGGCCAGGAAGGGGAGATGGTGGGTGCCCCCAGGGATTACAATGATGTGAAATATATATAAATTATTTAAATAAAAAAGAACATAATTAGCCTGGATGTTTATACATCTAGCATCTAGAATAATGATTCAGTTTGACTATCAGTTCATAAAGGCAACCAGGGAGATATCATGGATATGAAATTTGTAGTAGCGTATGTTGAAAGCATCATGAAAAATATGACACATATTTACTAATTCCACTGATATGAACTTTTGGCCATAAAATTGTGGGGCAAAAGTAAATAAGTAACCTTAACTAAAAGTTATAAAATCTCTTGCTTGTTCTAGTTCAAACCAGAGAAACAATCAGTGTTTTTCAAACAATTATTTAATTTTATTTTTTACATTTTTTAAAGTATAGTTTTATTAGGAAAAGGAGTCACCTACAAAGACACAGGTGGGCAGTCTTGGGACAAGACCTGCCAACATTTATTGCAACTGCATTTTAAAACTGAAAATACAATGATTTTACAACTATTTATATGTCTAAGATTATGCCACTTTATTCTTCAATCCCCATGAAATATAAGAAAAAAGAGAACAGAAATTGTGTAAAACAGCAGTACATTACAGATTATATTTCACAAGGTATCAAATTATGTATTCCATTTTTTATTATGGAATTTTCATCAGGAACATGCATTCTACTATGTTTCTTACCCAAAGAAAATAATTATTGAATGTATCACTACTCTTTTATAGATCTAAGTCTCTGGATTCAGTCAGAAAAATCAATCAAAATATGGCTATTAATGAATAAATGTCACAATGAATTGTTCCCTAGCTTGAGAAGTTTTGTGTAAAACATTAAATTTGATATAGTCAGAACATCTGAGAGAAGATGCTTAGAGTTTTCTCTTTTACATAAATATTGTACTTATCATTCAAGAAATTTGCTCTGTTTAAGCAAATAGAGACATATATCAACCTTAAGGAAAGCAGAACAAGAAATAAGTAAATAATCTTATCATTCTTTTACACAGGCTTAATCTGTAAAGGGAAATATGGCTAACAAAGTAACACACAAATATACCTTTCCAGGGAGAAAAATCATGTGGAATCTCATGTAATGTTTTCATCTCTCTCTCTTTCTCTCTCTTTCTTTCTTTCTCTCTCTCTCTCTTTCTTACTTTCTTTCTTTCTTTCTTTCTTTCTTTCTTTCTTTCTTTCTTTCTTTCTTTCTTTCTTTCTTTCTTTCTTTCTTTCTTTCTTTCTTTCTTTCTTTCTTTCTTTCTTTCTTTCTTTCTTTCTCTCTCTATCTATCTATCTGCCTGTCTGTCTATCTACCTCTTCTAATTATTCAATAATATAAACACAAGACAAATAGATTTAATTTCTATGTATATTTAGAAGCATGCAGAGAGAAAGATGTATATTTGAATCACTGTGGGAAACAATTAATTGCCTACTATTCAGAGAAAGATTCTATTACTTGTATTTTATATAATACTAGATGAGTGAATATCATTGATACAACTACATATTTCAAGACACATGCAGTTTAGAAAAATAATGAAAAAGAAGTATGCTAATACATATTAATGACACTATGCAATTTTATACCATGTAAAACTGAAATAAAACAATGAACTATTGATACTTGTTACATCAATAAAGTCCAGAACAATATATTCAGTCAAAGAAGTACACGGAAGCAATATATTTCATGATTCTGTTTGTATGAAAACTCCCCTGAAGGAAAATTCCTAAAAATATAAAGCACGTTGGTGGGTACCTTAGTCTGGGGTTAGGGGCAGAAGAGACTGTAAACTGTCATGAAGATACCTCTGAGATTGATGGAAATGTTCTAAAATTTGATTACACTCATGGGTATATGAATCAAACATTCACAAAATAATTGAATTACATTTTAGTGAAATTAAATACATGTAAAAAAATCTCAGTTAAGAAAACTCAGAAAAGGCTGTTCAGATGAAAACAAAACTAACCCCTATTTTATTAATTTGACAAATTCCCATATTACTAATACAGGATCATTAAATAAATATTAATATGGCACCATTGAACAAAGACAAATATCTGCACATTTGAAATCTACACAGAAACATTTTTACATTTTATTAGTTCTTAGGGCTGCTCTAGTGAAGCACCATAAACTTGGTGGCCCAAAACAACATCCATCTATTTTTCATAGTTCTGGAAGCTAGAAGTCCAAAATCAAGATATCGAGAGGACCACATTCCCTTTGAAAAGCTGATTTTCAAGTCTCTCCCATGTTCTGGTAAGTTCTGGCTTCCCAAGTCACATAGCAACACAATTCAATTTTATAAGTCACTCATCATGTGGCCTCCTTTCTGTGAGCTCTCTCCTTTTAGGAACACAGCAGTTAAACCTAATCCAGCAGGAATTCAGCTAATAATACTCTGTAAAGATATAATTTCACAAAGAATGTTGCAGTCTGAGGTTCTAGGTATGCATGTATTGGCATTGAAAACCATATTGAAAACCCCTGCATATTCACAACTAAACTGCCAATGGTATAGCCTTTCAAATTCCAAAATATTAAGTATATGAACTATCTCATTAATTTTTTCCAGTCATTTCTTACGCAAAAACATTATAAAATGGTATTTTTGACTTATGATGAAATGTCCCAGTCATTGTACTGTGGCCAGTGTTTAATTATTTAAATTAATTTCCTATATATTTGTATCTCATAGACACAATCGATCGGTCAAGAATAAAATTCAGAAAAGTGTCAATGGATTGATGCCAACACATAACATTATTCACTTGCTTTCTTTCCTGACCAAATACTTTAGGTTCTCAGCAAATTCAGGCAATTTATCTCTGCTTCTATCCTAGCCTCATCTTCTACTTTAGAAAAGCACTTCTCACTAGTTCCACAGGAAATTAATAGACATGCTGTGAATAATAGGTTCTTTAATTAAATACAGTTAGAGAAAACTGGGTTCAGCAAAGCAGGTTTCTTTACTGTCAAACTTCAAATAGCTTTAATTTGCTACCTTGTGTTATGATACTCTTAGAGAGAAATCATCCGGGCAGTGTTTTACACATTTATTTTGAAGTAAATAGTTTTCTTGCTGAGTGGACTACCTCCAAGAATGCTGCAATTATTTGCACCTATACCATCTCTTAGGTGAGAGATAAATATGACATAGCTTTGTTGTGATCAGCTCCAAATTTATGATCCAGGTTGGGTCATTGGTCTTGCCCTTGTTTATCTGTTCTAAGTTTTACTTTCTTCATAGAAACCTTCAGATACTTTCTGAATATGTTTCATGCACCCTGGTGTGAAGAAGTCTTATCTACCCTAAATAGTACAAATGCACCAATTGCAAGACATATCCTCTTGGAAAAGTGATGGGAACAGCAGCTTATTGGTCTCATAAGCCCACAGCCCAAGGGAGGGGGGCAACATCTACAAGAATATGTGGTACAGAGTTTGCACTCAGGAATAGAATCAAGCTGAAGAGGCTGTACAAGCAGGCCTTGCCATTTCAGATGGGTGTGCTACCTCTGGTTCCCACTGGAGGATAATGAGTTGACTTGCTTGAGTAGCTTTGTGGGCTAGCAGGGAGGCCAAGAGCCAGATTGGAATACAAGTGGTTTGGCTAATAGGGCACTGTGGGGAGGTTGGAGAGCATCTCTGGAGAGAAGAGGACTCTGGGATGTCTTTGGATCAAGTGAAGTTCAAAAATAAAGGCAGCATATGAAATTCTAGGTCTTAAAATGCAGTCTCTTTTATTATCTTAGGTAGGAAATTATAATTTTTTTTAAACATCACAGATGAGTTTTCTGTGTTCGATGATAGGACTTTCATTGATTTGGCTTTTCTTACTTATCACCGAAGATTTCTGATCTTCTCCTTATATTTGTTTATGTGTATAAATTTTTTGTTGACATTATTTGACCATATTATACTGTGACAAGATAGTTTTGTGTCTAAACTCAAGCTCATCCTCCACATCTTCTGAATTTTCTCTCCATTTTCAAATATCTTCTTGTACTGTAAGCAGCCTGTTCATGATGCCAATTGTAGTGCATGGGAAGATCAATCTGCATAGGCAGTATAGGACAGGGCAGGTTTAGGGATGCTGGAAGGCAGGCAAGACCCCAAACCCCCAATACTCTTCATGTCCTTTCTCTGGCCTCTTTCTCTCTTGCTGTCTCCAGTGTTCTCTCATCAATGAGACTCCCCCTCATAGATCATGTTCTTTGCACATTTGTGTTCCCATCCCAGGTACAACATTCCTAGGTCTTTTAATCTGAGAATTCAGATGAGATCTCCTTCAAGCATCCTCGCTGAGGCTTCCTTAATGAAGGGAGAAAGAGGAACCCTTGGGCATGTAACCAAATGGTTTCCCACTATGACTTGATCTACTGCCAAGCCTCTCCTCTTTACCCCTTTGGTCCATAAAACTATCAGAGATTTTGTTTAGCCTCCTTCAAAAGTGAGAACTCCTGTGTCCTGATCCACCTGGCCTGCAATGAGAACCCTGCTTCAGGGTAGAGGGAATCATGTAGAGTCAAGTTTTTGTTTGTTTTCAGATTCTTGCTTTCAATAATAGCATTGCAGTTAGTGATTCAGGGCTTAATACTATCACTTTCGGCTTATGCCTCTAATGGGCGACTCTGGCATCAGCTTGCTCTCTCTCAGCTGTGTAGAGAGGCTGACAGTTACCTATATCTTGCACTATATTTAATGTACCACCATATATTCCAACCAAATTATATACCAGATGCATTTGACTCTGCTCCAAATGCTTGCTAACCTCTGCCAATTGATTAAGCCTACTCCAACTGACATCCTAAATATTGTATGCATTAAATACATCCTTCCACTGAAGCACTTCAAGAGTAATCTGATTTAAGTCCAGTCTTTATAGTTGATCACCTGATCCCACGAAAAGGGATGTGGAATATTGCCAGACTTATCTACATATCTGCCTTTGGCAGTGCACCATGGGAACAGATTCAAGGTGCAATACCTATTTATCTTCCTACTTACCCAAATATCACTATCACTCCAAAATGTCTTTGCTGATCATTATGATTTTAATAGTTTTACTCATCCTACCTCTAATCCTTTCCATTGGCTTCATTCTCTAGACTTGCTCATCTTCCTTTGCCACAATGTAAATTTTAAGAGTTGATTACTTAATTACTTATTAATGTTACCTCAGTGACTATATTCATGCTGCAGCCATTGCTTGAGCTATTTCATTACCTTTTTTCCCTAAAGCAATCATAGGACAGATCAGGTCCAGCAATACCATTTCTACTATTTCTTTTATATAAAGAAGCCCGAGTAACCATCAGCCAGCACGTGGCATAAACTATAACTTGCTGACTGAAGGATCACAAGATGGCTCCACTATGCACAGAAAAATGCATATATATATACACATATATAATATGATATATACATACCTATATCTAGCTATATAGACGTATATGATCTATATCTAGCTATATAGATGTATATTGTATATACATCTATATTGTTAATTTTTGGACACTATTTGATTTTTCCTTTCAAATGTAATTGTCCTACCACCATTGTGCCATTGCATAAAAACAGTCCTTTATCCTCTTCCCTCACCCGTTTTGAACCCTCTCTCTCCCCCTCCCTGCTTTGTGCTTCTTAGGTGAGAAATAAAATTCCATTGTTTTAAAACACCATGTTTCTCATAATTTGCTATAGTGACAATGGGAAAATAGTACAGAATTTTTGTTTTCCAAATTCTGCCAAATGCTTGATTTTGCACAACTAGCAAGCATCAAGGGTTTCTAAAGTCTTAAATGGATGAGAAAAGAATTAAATGACAAATGGTATTTTGTAACACAAAAAAATACATGAAAAATAAGTTACATTGTCATACACCCATGCTCTCTCACTTGCATATTGTCTACAGCTGCATTTGTGTTTTGTAAGAGAGTAGTTGTCACGGAGAATGTATAAGCTGCAAAGCTAGAAATATTGGTTATCTACCCTTAAAGCTAAAATGTAACTGTCCCTTGTACTGGATTCTTTTGTAATAATCACATATGGTGTGTGTTTCCTCTATTAAATTGTGAATTCCTTGAGGATAAGAGCTTTATCATACTTCAAATTGAATATTTAAAGGCTCAATAAAAAATAGACCTTTTAGCTACCTTTTAGCTATAGTCTTGCAGAACAACTAAGCAAGTACCTAGATATTTATTTGTTTATTGCAGTTTTTCTTAGTTCCAAGGTCTTACCTTTTTGATAAAAGAGGGAGGAAACTAAAAAGGATTTGGAGTAAAATATGTAAGCTCATAATATAATTATAGAAATTCAGATGTTTTAAAATAGGTACATATAAAAATTGTTAAAAATGACATCATTTTCATAATAAATACATAAAAATGTGAGAGCTCTTTAAAATGGTATCGATGAAAAAATTACAATTTTCCATATGTTAAGATATCAGTTAGAATTAAAAATACTGTTAAAACCCACAATTTTCAATGATACCCTGATTTTAAATTTGAGTGCAACATAGTTGAGAACTAAGTATTTATATTATTAAAGAGGGAAACATGTATTCTAATGAAAATTTAATAGGAATAAAGTATTAGTCAACAATATTATGGGTTGATAAATGATTGAAGAGTTCAAAGTTGACATTTTTTTCTGTTAGACATGCTTTATTGCTAATTGACTTTTCCTAAGTGACAATCTTGTAATTAGTAGTTACTGAAGCACATATCCTCAAAGGTCATGAAACCCTAGAGAAAGCTGAGAGAGAAAACCTTCTAAGATAGAGCTGTTCCTACAGTCAGCATAAATCCAAGCTTTGTACTTTATCAACTTATGAAGCTTAAAGGTTATGCTAATACAAAATGGATATTCATGTCTTTAAAAGACTTCTGAAGAGAAAAAAAAATTACTTCACTGAAAGAGATTATGAGGAATTGAAAACTTTAAATTAATATTTTATTTTAGAAGCATGTAAGTTTAAAATGAACATGAAACTATTCAATTTAGGGAACTACAGACATAATTTTTCTGTTCATCTGCTCACAATAAAGTATGTTGTGCAAAATTCCATGGGGGGATATGTACTGAATCTCAGTTTTTATAATGAATTACTTTTTTTTTTTTTTATAAAATACAAACTCTTACTATAGAAAAACAAATTACTTGTGTGCTGGAAAGAGGAAAGAATATATCTGTTGCTAATCAAGTCCATATGCTCAAGAAAAATGAAATGTTACCTTAGGCTGTAACCTAGGGACTAGAAAGAATATTAAGTTGGACCCTCTTCATTTTGCAAGTAGCCATCTTATTTCATATCTTTGCTTTCCCGTAATTTATTTATTTATATTTAATCTATGTAAAGCAATTTTTTTTTTCATATTTCAAGTAATATGCATGTCTGCCATGCTATTGACCACTCTCAATAATTCTACTTACTATCTAAATCAGGTCACAATTTATGGTTTAGACAGGGCACATAGCAAATGTTCACAATAGAATGAGGTTTTGAAAATACATATATGTGGGTCTCTGTATCTATATCTCTATGTGTGTGTGTCCTTATACAATAAACATGTGAGAGTAAGTTTCCTTTAGAATGAATCTTTTTTAATATTTCAGATAAATAATATCCAGGTGTAGAATTACTGATCGACCCATTTTTAATATCTTCACTCACTTCCACACTGCTTTCCATAAGGTTAGACCTGTCTGCAGTCCCATGTATTGCATAGGAGGGTTCCCTTTTTCTCCATAACTGATGTGAAGATTATTCTATAAATCAACAAATCTAATCCACATTTTTTGATTTTCACTGATTTTAAAGAATAAACAAATTTCAATATGCATGTAGTAAATGATGGATCTACATGTCAAGAACATGTTTTAGAACATGTGTTATAATGTTATAAAATTATTCTGTTTGTGCAGATATTCTTTCACTTGTTCAAAGTCTTCCTCAGGAAAATAAATCAGTTAACTTTTACCAAAATAATTGTTTCCTAGTTTACCAGTCATGAAGCATAGATCTGAAATTTTCCAGATATAAAGTAAATTTAAAACATGTCTTTGGTGGCATATGCCTGTAAGCGGCAGCCTAGGAAGCTGCGGTCGGGGCCAGGGATTGCAGTTTGAGTCCCGCTGGGGGCACGTAGCAAGACCTAGTTCCAAAATAATATAGCTGGGCATGGTGACACACACCTGTAATCCCAGCTACCTGGGAAGCTGAGTCTGGGGATTGCTTGAGTCTGTGGTATCCTGGGAAGCATGAGTTTGTGGTTCCACAGGCAAAAATAGTGAGACCTAGTCTAAAAAAAAAATATTTTCTCCAACCCACTGTTTGAAGTATATATATATATATATATATACATATATATATATATGTATATATATATATGTTTAAATGTATTGGATTTTCCACTTAAATTTAATTCTCATCTCAAAGAATTTGATATAAGGAATGGAGTTGTAAAAGTCCTCTAGGTAGACATCTAAATGCTTATTCTTCAATTAACACCACTTTACAATGAAGGGAAACATATCTGGAAGCAGAGACTATCATCAGGAAATTGAAATAAAATAAGTTACAGTTTAGTAAAACAGAAGCTTTTAGAGATTATGCTTTCAAATGATCTGCTGCTGTTATAATTTATTCACATAGAACGGTTTTCAACTTTGATTCCTGATGACATAAATAGATCATATTAAAGTTGTAATGAGTTTAAAAAACACAAAACATCTTTTATATCATTTTAAGGACATCATGCTGGTATGCAAGTAATGATTAAAATGCACACAAGTTTCTCTCCATGTACAGCTATTGTCAATCCCTTTCAAGTACAGAATGCCAGGAACACAGCTGTAGTTTTAGAAGACTAGTTTATTACTCTTTGCTGTGGGGCTTAATGCTTTCCACAGGAAACTGCTCAACAACTCAGTAATAGAGTCTTGAGAACTATTATAGCATTTCAGGTTAGACTCTGTGATTTGGGGGAAGATCTAAGAAAATAGGGGTTCTTTTGTGACTGGATGATGTTAGAAAGCAGCTGTTATTTAATGGTTAGGTAAAAAATAAGTGGCTGTCACTTGTTTTGTTGGAAAATGGGATCTTTGCTATTTTGTGTGTTACACAGTGACCTAGCTTTTGTGTTTAGACAACCATATGAAGAGGTCTTTTTTTCTTATTTATCACAGTCTCAGATTTGATCTGAGATTGGTATTCTGTGGGATTGTTATATTGTACAGGAGAATCACATTGCTTAATTGATGGCATTATCCAGGTGAGCTCTGATTGGCAAGAATCTCACTTTGTCTTCCTTTTCATTATGTAAAATACAAGGGTGATGATGAAGGAAAATATCTATAAGAATAGCTCTGGATAATGTTAAAAATCTAAAACATCATTATTTAAAACTAAGTCTAAAAAAATCAGTAATCACCTACTCATTCTTCAAATAATAATCCTTTCCAAAAATTATACCTGAGATAAATTAGCAAGAGAGAATTGCCCTTCAAATTAGATTTGCCAAGCAACAAAGACAGAAATCAAAGTAAAATCAACTATGTACTTTGATTATACAAAAGGAGGGAACAGCATTTTTCGATTTTTCCCTCCAGAACTCTCCTTTATCAAAATTTATCCTGCTTTGTGTCTCCAGGAAGTAAGCTAGATAAGGGATCATTTTCCAGGCAATATGTGTCAGCAGGCAGTCTCAGTGAAAGATTAGAAAGGTTAATGCATATACTTACACATCTTTTTCTTTATGTGCTTTCATGTGTTCCACGACCAAAAGAATCTGGTTCTGGCAAACTATCTTCCCATTTTTCTGATTAAATACAAACATTCCCATCCTGTGCCTTTTGGCATGGAGTGTAACATGCCCGTGTTTACCAATCCTGGGGGAGTGTCCTGTTCTTTGTGATTTTCCTAAGTTTCTTATTCCTATGTTTCTACTTTGTTCATTAAGCTGTCCTCAAAGTAATCTACTTTAGATCTTCAGCTGCCATGCAGATTAAATTTAAAGTACTCTTTTACAATGTTTTTTTTTTAAATAAAGACTTTCCCTTATTTCAATCCATTGGTTAATGGAAGTATATATCTCCATAGATCCTTAGCAACATTTTTACCCAACAATATGAAAGATAGATGTGCCAGCCAAATTGATACTTTGAACTGATTTATTATTGAAAATACCTATTTTTTATATTATTTACTAGCATGGGTATGTGTCCTCACCTTTATCTGGAATTATTATGGGACTCCATTAAACATTTCACAAATCATTCTACTGTATTTAGGTATCATGAATAACATATGCATAATGGTTTGCCTGAGGGAGTTCTGGTTTATTCCTTGTCCTTTTCTACCTCCAGTTTAACATTTGCCAATTTTTATTTTCATTTTTAATAGACAATTTCATTTATACTTGCATTAAACAAGCTGGGAGGATTTGCTACACCTCTATTTGTTCTTTCAGTTTCTAATGTGGCATTCTCTATTATGAGAGGTATGTGCAATAAAAAGGGTCTCATGATAATACATCACTAAACCTGAAGCAAGGGAGTCTAAACATGTCTTTCTTTTATTGACCTTCCCCAGAAGCATAATAGATCACATCTCTATGCATGGGCAGGGTGTTCACAGATAAAATTATTTGAACAAAAACAAAAGTCAGTAGGGAGAGTTAGTAATTCTCAGTAGTAGATGGGGGTTGTCGAGGTTTGATATTGTTCGCTGTGTCCCAGATTTATAGGATTTGTGACAAGATACTCCTAGTGGTTGGGAGGAGAAACAAATTGTTTGCTCTACAGTTGGTGGAGCCTTTGAAAGTCAGAGGCATAGGAAATTAGTGGAAGAAATGAAAATAGAGTATCATTAGTAGAACAGTGAATGGTCCTAGGGTTTGCAGTACTGGTTTTGCCTTTTATGTACAGTATAAATTGGAATTCTGTAGAATTCTGTATATGGTTATTTAATTATATTCTTTTGAAGCAACAATCAGTCTTGTCAACAAAAGCACAAAAATTTAAAAAAATAAAATGAATGGAACACTTATGTGAAGCTTTTGATTAATTTCAGATATTTGTTCATGAATTTTTAATTAGAAACAAAAATTTTGAGGAAGTTATTATTCACTCCCAGGACTCCACTGATAACTCTGACAAGATGAAACGCAAGTGATACTAAACTAATGAGGAAATGTCATCGAGTACTCGATAGCAGAATTTATTTTGAGAAAATATCCCCACAGGTGATGGTTTAACATGTGTTATTTTGAAGGGATAGCCCTTATTTTTATTATGTCTTTTCATTTGAATCTAATAAATATTCCCTTCTATAGCTATTGCTAATTTTCCAAGTTTCCTTTCACATATATGCAAAGTAAAGCAAGATTGTTTATACTGTCTTTGTCATTAGAATACACAAATAGTGAAATAATTTCAACTTTATATCAAAAATAAGAAAAACTTTGTATTAAAAATAATCCTAAAGATTCTTTAAATAATTTCCCTGAATTAATAAATCTAAGTAAAGTTTTTGAATGTTCATTTATCAGCTAAAATTATTATTATGAATATATACCAAGTATTTAATTAATATTTTAATATCACAGGTTATTATTTTGAAACAATACTAGTAATATACTTTTCAAAGTAACATAGCATTGTGGTATAACAAAAATTCCAACAATGTCATTCCTTATCAAGCAAATGAACCTAAGAGGCAAAAGGTGTATAGATGTTTTATAATCCCCTTCCTTAAATCAACTCTTCCCATAAGTGGATTGTTTCATTATATAATTAAAAAAATTGAACCCATATTTCTCAAAAACCTGTATGCATATTCATTAAATGTATACACAATTATATCTATATAATTTAAAATGATACATATATAATATAATATATAATGCATATATAAATTATATGCATGAGTGTGTATATATAAGTTATTTCACACACATAAACATATAGCGATATTAAAGTGCAAAAGCTGATGCTGACAACAAAACCAGCAGGGTACAACTGGGTGAGAGTAACATGCAGCAGAAAAATGTTACAAAAATTGAATTAAGTCTTTTAAAAATCACTAAGCCATTTGAAAAACAACAAAGGTTGTTAGAACTTGAGGGTCAAATTCCTAGAGGGAAGAATAAGCCATTGATGAGCCTGCATCCCTACTGTTTTTTTTTTTTTTTTTTTTGCTTTTGAGCCTTTAGCCAATTCTATGTTGGTCTAAGACATAGGACCAATCTTGTATTTGCAGCACTTGCTGGTCTTAAAAAAAAAAAAAAAATCACTCTAAATTATGACTTCCAAAGCACCAAGAATGCAGGGCAATATACTAGGAGAAAAGAAAACCACCAAAAATTTTGACCCAAATATTCTGAATATAGTATTAGCATAAGACAAATTTCAACTCAGAATTTAGAAAACCTAACAGGTAATGAGTTTGGACAGGAGTCAGCTGAAAGAGAACATACCTACACACTGCCAAGTGCATTCACATGTGCTTATTTCAATCATGAAATTATCCAATGTCAGGGCAACCTTTCCATGATACAACCAGGGAAGTAGTAGCTGCACTTGTGGCTGAAGGTAATCTATCAAGGGTGGCACCAGGAAGCAAATCTATTAAAGAAACAAGAAGCTACTCCAGAATTCATATAATTGGAGGAGAGATGGGGATTAAAGTGTCATTAAATGTGATAGCCTGGAGTTGCCTGATGGGCACCCATGAGTTACTGAGCAATGCAAACACCTGTGTGTAACTGAAAAATGAAGAGGTTTCAGAATGGGGTGATGTGAGAAAGTCTCTGGAATTTGCAGTCTACAAGGGACCTAATGTCAACATGAGGTGCTTGCTTAGCTGGGGTTTCTTCTGTTTGGGTAGAGTCAAACGTTAGAAAAGTTTTATAGTCAAGCCTCCTTTTCCTGGGGCAGAAGAATTGAAAGTTGGGCTTCTGAGCTTTGCTCACCCAACCATACACCACTGTATTCTCATGAACTTTTTCCCAGGAACATTCCAGAATATACAGTTTAGCATTTTACTCAAAGTGCCAATGGAACTCAGCTGAATCTCTGGATGCTTGTTTTCACCTTCAGGTCATACAATTTATCTTTTTAACTAATATTTTGTGTCTGACAGTCTTGGAGCTCTGAAGAAACACATAAAACTCACAGGAAACACTCAAGAGTAGCACCCTTTGTAAACACTCCATGCTTTCAGGTATGACGTATGGGCAGGATACACCCTAGGAATATACGCAAATTGGACATACTCCAAAATCAACTGCTCAAGGACATTTTTTCTGTTTGCTACACGATGGTAAAGAAAAGTTTATCTATGGAGGAAAATAATAACACACTGATACAAGGTTTGAAAGTTTAATTAAAAAGATAAGCAAATTCAAGAGAACCAAATGGCTGAAATCAGAAGGAATAAAATACTTCATGTTCAGAACTGATGCAAATATCAGTGTTTTCAGACACAGAATCAGAATGAGTATGAGCTAGATATTAAAAAAATGACAAAAAGAAAATTTGGGAAAGAAAACATTAATGAAATGGAAATTTAAGAACTGAATGATATAATAATAAATTATGAATCTGATAGACTTTTAAAATAGATAAGGCAGTGAAAAAAGAATTAGGACATTAAAAGCTTAACCAAGATAATCTGTCTAGATTAATACACTAAATGGATTCAGATACACAATAGTGTTTAGAGGTATATAGTCCATGATGGTATGATTTAATCATATTCCAGAAGGAAAGAGAATCTCCCACATGTAGCTAATATTTTAACAACTCATTAATTGACAGATTAAACAGACAAAAGAAACTATATACATGTATAACATTGAGATGTATAAGATTTAAAAATTCATCAGTAAGCTTGAACTTGCCAGATAGATACATAAATATGTATGCTTATATTTACAATTTTACATAATATGATACACAACATTCATTCAGATCAAAAATTAAAAAAAAACACCAAAAGAATATGTTAAAGATTTGAATTCACACATAATATGAGCCTTGCCAGTGTTATTAATAAAATAAAAATAAAAATAAAGGAAAACTAATCACCCTAACTCTGCAAAGCAAGTGACTGAAAACATTGGAATTTGGAATGCCTGAAATTATATTAATAGAATATAATAAATTAAAAGGTGTGGTAGAGATTAACATGCTTAAAGAAATTTTTCAAAAAGACATGAAATTTAGTGATTAAAAATCTGCCAGATGAGGCTAGAAAAAGTATTTAAAGACAAAAATTACAAGAGGGAATGTAATTTTTTCTTCTTTCAATATAAATTTAATATACTCTGACTTTTAATCAATTAAACATGCAAAATATTGTGACTTTTTTGATTTCATGCAATTCTTTGAATACCACACACTTCATCCAGTTAAGGGTTGGTGTCAAATTACTTTCTCTATTCTGTTTATTTACTATCAAGTTCAGGACTACGTGACCATTTTGTCAATAGTCTAATATAGTGATAATTAATTGGACAGTTGACAGCAATTTTATTAAATAATTTAATTCTGTAATAAACAGAAGCTTGTCAAATATATAAAAACTAATCCTTGTTTCATGAACATATATAAACTGTAGGTTATTGCCATGTTTATTATTTGAAAATTGATTTTTATAAAGGCAAAGCACACTTATTCTTTTTTTTGACTTTTTTAGTGCACTTCAGGATAACCAAGTAATTAATTATGAACATTTATAGAAGAATTATAAGACACTAAATATAGAAAGAAATAACAGAATTTGAGAATCACTATTTCACATTACAAAATGAAACCATTAATTTAGGTTTATAAAAATCAATCGAATAGTCGAGCCTTTTAAAAAAGTACTACCTGCCACATCTATCACGTGAACTCAAAGTCTGACTTAGCAAAATTATTCTATGTCTTTAATGAAAGAAGTATCAAGTGTCTAAAATAATCAGACATTACTTGCCTTCCAAATGACTTTATAAGAATTAGATTTTGCTACTTAGTAAGTTTGCTTTTTAAAAACATGAACGGATTCTAATTCAGCCATTATATTGAACCAGTGTGCAGTGAATAGAGTATTGCAGAAAAAGACTGAAAAACCAATAAGAATATAAACAGTAAATAGAGAATGCATTTTTGAATACTATTAAAATGTCAAAATAACAGTTCACCTACCGACTAACAATTTAGAGACAAGGGGGAAAAAGTCAGGAAGACTTATTGAAGAGTGAAGGGATAAAATAACATACAGTTAGGTGTAACTAAATGTTCATTTGAAGTAATCAAATGTTCAAAGATACTCTTAGGTCAATTAGGAAAATTAAAGACAGATTGGGTCCTAGATGATAGGAAATAAAATATTATTAAAATTCTTTAATAGACAGTAGCATTGAGATAACTAAACAGAAGTCATACCCCCCCCCTCCAAAAAAAAGGCTTAAAAGTAGTTATGTAAAATATACTACAAAATTTAGGTATGCTTTAGAAAGTTTCTTCCTACTTCAACCCAAAACAATGTTCTATGCAAAGAGTAAATATTATTGGAGTGATAGACTATGGAGAGATACTGAAATGGGGGTTTGTACACTTGGGAGTTAATCTATTTTTCTCTACTTTTGTTTGTGTTTTAATTTCTTCTATTTCAAAAATTTGTAATGGGTTTTTAATATGCAAGATACATTTTAGGAGGATTCACCACTTACGGTGGACCCATTTATGGTGGTGGCTCCTCTTTTAAATAGCTTCTAAAAATGAATAATCTTAACATTAATTTAGTTTGTTCTTTCCGGATTCACAGTTCTCAAATTAAGGCTTTTCATCTCTGTTGAATCTATTCAAAAGGCAGTTCATATCTTTAATAAAATCTATTCAGAGGACTCCATGATTTTGCATGGTGGGAACCAGTCATGACTTTTTTTTTTTTCTTTTGGATGTTATTTTGTGGCCAACACTTGCAACTGCCTTACATGTAGAAGCATTTGGTTTTCTCATCCCCACAAGATTTCAAATGATGGGCATCAGTCAACCTAGATCATAACACAGATTGGGAGAAAATTCTTTAAATGCCATATCTGCTGCAATTCCTTCTTGTTTTACAACCATCACATCCATTCTAGCAGCTAAAGAGTCAGAGTTCATGGAATCATCGTCATAGAATTTTTAATAATTAACAGGGGGAAAACAGCTGGCAAAAAAAAAAAAAAAAAAAAAAAAAAAAACAGCCACTTGGGTTTCTCAAGTTCGAATTCTCCATTGCAGTCTTCTTGTGCTCTCTTTTCTATGCTCCCTGGAGTTTTCTTTGTATTCTCTCCTCTTCACCTTCTTTTGCCATTTTCCTCTTCATATTCTTCTCTTCCCTTTGTACAGGGTGGCATTGCTCTTTTACTCCCTCCTTCACACGTGGGTGAGGTATGCATATTCATGGGGAGGGCAAAATAACACAAAAAGTATGGCAGAAAAAAAGTCTGACAAGTCAGACTACACTTTCACCCTACACTTTATCTGAGCTGTTTAACTACACTCAGTTTTCACTTCTTTTAAATCTTCATAACATAAGCAAGGAGTACTGATTAAGTATTAATATTCTAAGTATTGCATTATAATTGTCTCAATTTTATTAGTCCAAGTCACCAGGTTTTCTGACTTACACGAATCAACAGGTAAAAGCTTAACCAATTTTGATCACCAAATTGGAAGTGTTGTTAGATTTTAACCTGAAGATTTGGGATTTTTAATACTACTATGTCCATCTCCAAAAGTAATACCAAACCACATTTAGTGTTCTGGGATTGTGGGAACCCAGATTCCAGGATCCAGTTAGAAATTTCATTCTCCCTTTAGAAATGGTCAGATTACAGTGGCTAAAGAAGGATTGACTTGTACTTCTTCTGCACAAAAATTAATTCATGATGTAGGGTCCAGGATAATGTTACAGCCTCTTATTTTTATCACTAACTCAAGCTCCGTTTATTGCCTATTTTTTGTAGTGCAGCCATTTTTAAGCCTATTTATCAGCCAGGAAGGCTGAAGGGCACATCTCTACCCCTTTAATGAGACTTTACAGATGTACCATTAAACATTTAAGCTTCCATCACATTGGTTAGAATTCATTATAAGTCTGATACGGCTGGGAGGGATATTGATAACCAATTATATACCTTATTCTGGTCATTGATTATATCTATATTTTTATTTGGCCATTTATCATAATCATCTCCAACTAAAATACCTATTTCTCTCTTAAGAAGAAGGAAAATATGGTAGGTAATGATAAATGACTGTCACTATAAGGTATTATATTTTGGTGCAATTTACAATTGAATTAAAAAAAAAGATGCTAGCCTTCTGCATTGCGCAATACTGAATAATCACCGAATAAGGAAGCTAAAGATAATGTCAGTATTTTTCATTCAATATTCCAAAATGGGAGACTATTTTGAGACCAAATCTGCTTGTATAGATTTCAAAGGGAGTGTCATTTCCTTAGGGGAAAAAACAGATAGTAAGAAATTTCTATGAGAGGATACAACAAAATGTTCCAATTCTCTCACAGGATACACCTAAACCTTGTTTGGATCTTTCTCCAATTTACAATTTATTATTGAAAAATCATTTTTCATTATAATGAAAATAAAAGACAATGGAATAAATAGCATTAGCTGCAAAAGCAACTGACTTCACAGATACGTTTTCAAGAAGGAATACAGATTTTTTTTTATGTATATCATAAAATAATAGATACAGAACTCTTGGAAAGTTGTACAGCCCACTCTAAATAAAGTAAGTATATTACAAAAAGAAAACAGAACCATGAGGCCAAAAAGTTACAGTATGTTCACAAGTATTTGAGTTTAACATTGTTAAAGCAACATTCATTGCTCTGTTTCCACATGGGAAATTCCTTTCATACTTGCTTCTAAGTTATATTAATGATAACGACAAGACAACAAGCATCAGATTAGACCAGGCAATAAGAATTATATTTCTTTAGACAATGTCTGACTGCATTTTGGATTTTTATTTCAATGATTTTAATTAAAGGAAAATGCTAACCCAAATAATTTTATTTATGTTATATACAATAAAAGGAATTTACTTCATCTCTAAAGATCATATAGAAAAAAAGTGGATGATTTTGCTTTCATCAACTCACACTTGCCATATTTGAGTTAAATATACCCAGTATTCATGACCTCCTAATTTAATATTTGGTCCACTTGCATCTCAACTGTCACTTTGAAACTTCTAAACTAAAATTAGTGTAACTAGAACACTAGTTCTAATCTATAGGCTATATGAAGTACTTTAGCTATCCTGCTTCTATGGATTTTCATCAAATGTTTTGCGGGTAAAATCCAAGTCTCTATTATAAAAATGGTGTACTCTTTGAGAGTTCTGTTATTATGAATATCTTCAAAGTTTTTACTGTCACTTGCAATAGTGAGCACTATATTCTAGTAAGTTATTATGGTGTTTAGCTTGATTCGAATGGTAGAGAATGTGCCTTTTTATTTTTTATTTTTTGATAAATATTGAAAGATATATTCAAAGATTCTTCAGGTTTTTACCAAATTAAAGATTTCATTTTTGATGTCTTAAAATGAAACGGGAGCTTTCCCAAGGTTTTTCATTGCTTCCTTTATGACCCTAAACAAATAAAGAAAAACACATTTTGATATCCTTTCTTTTAAATAGCAAGCAAATTAAAAACATACTGCAGGCTCTTCTTAGTTTTCTAATCCAAAAACAAAATCCAGGTAGATCTTATAGTCCTCTGTATCATAAGGGGGATTGTACCAAGGGTTCAAAAAAAAAAAAAAAGACTAAGAAAATATTGTTCATTTGCTGCCACATATCTAGAGAGTTCCTCTTTACTGAGGATACCATGTGGTCCTCATTCAAGATTCAAATACAGGCCTTAAACCTTTAGAGCAGAGGAATGGATATTGGCATTTGTTTATAGACTCTCTTTGGACAATTCCTCATTTCCTTGTTTCTAAAACATCACCTAAGAAGTGGTATGCTAAACCATCTTCAAATTGTATCTTCTCTGTTCTTAGCCAGTCTAAGAAACAAACAGTAATTATCCTAACAAATAAAAGGACTTAAAGGAGTTTTTCCAACCAATATAATTATGATAAAATATGCATGTTTCAATCTGCAGCTTTCTAAATCAGATTCCTGAAATAACCCTTGCCTAGAGGTGGCATATAAAATAGACCCCATTTTCATGTAACTAGTCTGAAAAATTTATATTGCATCAAACAGACTCCATCGTATACCTAAGCTGTCATGTTGAAATTTCAGATGAAAGGTAAGCAGTCTCCCTCAGCAGCCTCTTTCAACTATCAGAGGGGATACTAGAAGATCTGAATTCTTTGTATCCATAACTATGAAAGAGCAGTAACACCCACTCTCACCTTATTGATGATAGGGAAGAAATAGCAATATAATCTTCCAGTTGTTACAAAAGGTCACATAATCCGTGTTTCTACCTGAAGAGTAGTGTCAACAAAAGGAAAAGTCGAAAAAAAAATTAAAAAAGGCTTATTCTTAACTAGACTTTTTTCTCCTTTGAATGCTTTCAAATGCCTCCTATGCCCTGAGTTTGCTGGGACATACCTATGATGGTCTCTTGGTTGTGAACCTGAATCATGGATCCTAGTCTCCAATAGACATTTCTTTTTTATTATATCACAGCTTTATTATTTCTAAGTCAACAACACCTAACTTTTTGTCATATATAGGTAAAGAACTGTGTGATGGAAATTCTTCCATAAGAATTTGCATAGAGTGTCATCGAAACATTTGCTGTGAAAAATTACTGTTCTTTGGTTCACTGTTCCCATTATCTTTCAAAAAATGTTCATTGTTTCCTCTTCAATCATAGGTGGTATCTGGTGTTTTTCCAGTAAAACCTAACTTCTTTTATTCTTCACTCTTTAACTTTCTAGAGAAGTGGGTCTGCATGATACTTGATAATACTTCATAGTCAATGGCCATGAATACCAGAACTAAGGAATAGTATTCTAGAATTTTTTTTCCTAACACTTTAAATTCTGAGTAGTATTTGGCATAAAGCTAATTCCTTTCTTTATTAATTCTTGCTAACATTTTTCTTTTAGTCTATATTAACAATAGGAGAAAAATTTCTCCCCAATCCAAGGTCAAATCCAATGTCATAGCTCCTACATTTGGTGTTTAGTTTTTGCTCCATTCTGTGTTGGGCACTCCCTAGTTCACAGACAGATAGGAGGGTTAATCAATCACATGTTGGGCCTGGAGGGAAGTTGAGTAAAGAAGTAAAGCATGATCACTGTAATCGCTGTAGTGCAAAAGCAATCTGTTAATAAAGGAGAATGCATATATGAAAGACTAGAAAATGATCTTCTGAATGAACTGATGTCAAATGACCAAAAAAAAAAAAAAAAAGTTAAGTCACAGAATAAACAAGATCTTGTTTTTATTTATTCATTCTGGAGCCTTGAAATGTACATCACATAACTCAGGAGTTTTTTCAGGTTTACAACTGGAGGAAGAATTTTCTTCCCTCATGATTTCTTATTTGGAAATGTGTGCACTGGAAGCCCTAATACCCCCTAGAGGGAACGAGGAAATTTCTGAGGTAGCCTTTGCCTCATTCACTTACATTTTAGGTTTTGACCATCTCATTCAATTTCCAGTTTTAGCTCAAAAAAGGACAACTCCATTCAACTAACAGTTCAGTAAAACTCCTCTTAAGAGAAGCTATTAAATGAAATTGAGTAGCAAGTTACAAAATTGTATAAGATGACTGTTTATATAAGAAAATTAGGATAATCCATTATAATTTAAATGGGTCTAGTTAAAAAAATAAAAGAATTTTGAAACAAAATGTGTGCCATTAAAAAAAGTAAAACATTCATTGAGATCTGCAATAAGTTATTTTTTCTTTGTATATTACCACATTTTTTTCTGTGCTATGGAACTTCATTGATAACAAATATTAAAGATTTCCCTAGACTTGTGAATATGAATGTGTTCTTTCCTTTTTAATTAAAGTTTGAAAGCTCATGTCACACATTTTCTCCCTTAATTAATTGGGAAATATATAAGTAAATAACATGCAATTCTATTAAACATGTCTTATTTAATTTTTATTTCATGCTTCTTTGAGATTTTACAACTGAAATCAAAGAGCTGCAAAAATATGGGTTGCATTTACCAACAGATCAAATTTTTTAGCAAGACACATTTAAACTTTAACCCTCAGGTCATCCAGATGGACTTTATTACATGACTTCTAGCTTTACTAAGCAAAAAGTAAATTCACTTGACAAAAATTGCTTCCATACTTCCCTGTCAGCATAATTTACATTACCGAGAAAGAAGCAAATTAATTGTTTTTACCCTATGGCATAGTTGTAGTATAGTCAGCATTTTCTAATTGTACTTCTTTTGTTAGCAACATAATGTGCAATTTTAGTTAATGGTCATTCTGAAGAATACTTTTAAAGCACATTATAGGTGATTTTTTTTGTTCTGAAAGAAATTTCAATCAAAATTTGATGATACAGAGAGTATTATCAGCTACCTGGCAAGCATCCTTAATTACTATTATGCACAGATTTTTAAGAGGATAAAGTTTTATGTATTGTGGTCACGTTAATGTATATATATATTTATATATAGTGTATAATATTCAGTGTATAGATATGATATATATATATTATGAAGTCATATTTGTTAAATGTATCAAATTTGCACATTAACAGTTCTCTGAGCTTTACTACATACCTATCATTATTCTTATATTTTAAATATATTCAAAATTAGCCAATGAAGATTTTTTTAAATTAAAGTAATATATGGATTGCTGCATAACATGCATAACATGCTTTAAATTTAGATTCAGTTTAAAGCTAGAGTCCCCAACCACATTTGTTTATGCATATTTTAATTATAGTTCTTTAACTTAGACACAAGTATCCTGTTATTAAAATTGTATCCAGAAGCTGATAATAACACAGGGTTATCTTCAGAATGCTTCATATCTTGAAATTCAGACTCTTCCTTCTGAGATAAGAGCTTCAGCAAACTTGGTTGAATATTTTTGCAAGATAATAGAAAGTGGTAGGTGCCTCTGTGGTGATCACACATATCCTTCAACAGAAATTGCTCAAGTTTAAAACAGAGAAAACAAAAAGCAGTACCAAGCAATCAATACAAGTAGTATTTGTGTGCAATTTTCCTCACATAATCAATGTAATAGACATTTTTGCCTTAAAATATACACACATACATACATACATACATATATATGTGTATATATATGCATGCATATATACATACATATATACATATATATACATACACACATATATATAAAAGCTTATATATTGAAATATACATATATACACACACACACACACACACACACACACATATATATATATATAAAAGCTTATGTTCATGTTAGCAATGATAGTGAGTCTGGTTAGGGCCCAGGGGTTAAGTCGAAAGTAAGCTAAGTCTCTTTTGTGTTCCACTCATGTCCCACACCACAAATAATTGAACAAAAATAGCCTCCAGACTGTGTATTAAATAGTCACTCTAAGAAGTGGCATAGCAGCAAAGAGAAATTTAAGTCAGTCTCACTCATTCTGATTATTATTATTATTATTTTAATTGGGGGATTTTAATCTATGGATTTGTTATTTGTTGATCTATGGATTGGGGATGAATAGAACAATGGGTATATTGGGCATAAGAAATTCAGTGATTATATCTGGAGAGGATTTTATAGGTTAGGTGCTAGTCCACAGGTTTGCTATCTTGGTTCTTATGTGGGGGACAAGCATCTATACTTATGACTCACTGCAAACCAATGTTGTCTCAAGAAAATGAACCTCTTTTAAGAAAAATAAAAGACTTTTCATTTGTTATATCTTTCTTGAGATAAAATTCTATTGTCTGAAAAATTTAGCATAAATTATTTATGGAAAAGTTTAGCACACAATTACTTAAGCAGTAGGAGACTGAGACTAAGCAGTTCATAAGTATAAACACAGTTCAGACAAATATAATGCAAAAATGAGACCTTTAGATTATTTTTTCTGCAAATGTTTTTCAATATAATTCTTATGCAAAAATATTATTTTCAGTAATAGAAATATAAAGACATGGAATCTATAATGACCATTTAATAACTGAGAATAGTCTCAGTAAAATGTGAGTGAGAAAATTTGATTATGGATTTTATTGAATTTCTATTATTTTTACTTTTTATTCCTTACACACACACAGAGTTGGTAAATTGATTATTTACTTTGATAATTTAAGTAGAAGGAAAGATAAGATCTACAGAGATAATTAAAAAAAACCCTGCTAATAGCAGCTAATGGTAGCTTCTAGAAATTACATAGTGCCCCTAGAGGAAAGATCCTTAAACTGGAAAATAAACAATATATTAATTGAAGTTTCCAAAGGAAAGGCTCCTAATAATTCCAACTAATAAATTTCATACATTTTAATAAATAGTTCTTTCAATATTTATTTATACAATCAAAACATCAGGGCTTTGCAATTATATAAAATACTACTCTCTTCTGTTTAATATTTTGATTAAAGAATATCATTTTCACTTAATTTTTTTTGTATTACAAGCATTTTCATTTGTTTTAAAGAAACTTCACTGCAATACTCCTTCATATACTTTTGAAGCCCTGCAAAATGCATAATATAGACATATTTAATATAATCCTTTAAAAGATTATTTAATAATGTAAATATCTAATAGTGATCAAATAGATATCTGATAATAAGATTTTTGCAAATTTCATTTGACATAGTCCATGAGGGCATTTTTATTTTCCACTTAAATTATTATCTTCATTATTTATTCTATCCCATTTTATTAATTGTTGTATTCAGTACTGATACTCTTGAAAAAGATATATCTCAAATCTCTCTATATGAATTTATATCTATATCATCTATCTATCTACTTATTTATCTACCTATCTATCTAGTCTATTAGATTTTCAGGCTTAATGAAGCAAGTAAACAATTACTGGAATAACAAAGCTAAATCTATACTAAAGTAGATAGAAATGAATGTTAAAAAGAAATTTCAACAGGGAATGAGGACAGAGATTCTCAAAAGAGAATATGAATTTAGAGAAGGATCAAGAGTGACATTCAGTAAATGGTGGGAGCTAATGAAGTACATAGATCACTAGGAGAAGATGTTAAAGTACCCTATAAAGAGACTCTAATTCATTCAAGCAACAGACAAGAACCAGTGTAGCAAGCATGAGAAAGCTATGGCAAGAAACATACGCTTCAGACTCTACGCCATCACAAGGACTTTAACTCTATGTGAGCTCTTGCACTTTTTGTGGAAAGCAATGTCTGCCACTAGTTGGGTTCAGGAGAAACACTTAAAGAGATTATAACAGTACAGATTATAAGAGTACAGATTGCTGTGATTGCCCCAGACTTTCTGATTCAGTGTGTCTGAGATGTACCTCAGAATGTATTGCTACACTGAGAACCACATTTTGAAAATCACTCCTATAAAGGAATGACATGAAATGTTCTAACTCAATTAAACTGTTTATTTTGGCTGTAGACTGAAGTGAGTTAAGGTGAAAGCTTAAAGGCCTCTCTTTTTGTAGGATAGAAATGACCAAATTCAGTTTTTGTTTTTCATGGCATAATTGGTATATGCGTATGTGTCTTAAAATGGCTATAATGTTCACTTCTGAGGGAATGCTGATTGCCAGAGGAGCCACGCAAGCACATCTGACCTGGGACTCAAGGGTTTAGGTTTGTATCAAGTTCTTCAACCTTTGCCCCACTCAGCTCAGAGGCAGCTCCACAATTTCAGATATGAAACCTAGCCATCATTTACATATCATGCGTTTGTTGTTGGAAAAGGTACTATTCTCTAGATACTGATATTTTTCAGATTCACCTGCTTTCTTGCTTGGAACTGTGGACTCTGTGGTTAACGGACCCACACATTTTGGATTTTTCTTGGTATCTCCAGAACTAAAAGAGGAAACCACAGAAACTAAAAAAAAAAAAAAAAATGACTTTCATGTATGTCAACACAAGCCAGGCCTGTGGAACCTAAAATTAGCCTATTTGTGAGGTCTGAGGGTATTCTACTTTTCCCTGTGTCTTGCAATCTCCAGAGGGACTATTATTACCTTACCCACTATCCATATTCCCTGCTCAATGGAATTTGTCCAGTCTTGGTACACGGTAGAAAGAGTTAAACTGCCTCATTTATATGTGTTACTTGTAAAACAAATGACCATCAGTTAAGTCCAATTCAATCACTCCTGTAGAAAAATGTCCTCAAAGGATCTAGGTGATATTATGCATCCCCTCAATCCCCTGTCTATCATTTTACACCAAACAAAAACTTCAGTAGCAAATTCTAGTTTAATTATTTGACTGATACTCTCCAGATGAAAGGAAATACAAGAAAGAGGCAGGATGAAAAATACTATAATAAAGTGTTATTTGAAGGCAATCAGTTTTTTTACTATTTTCTGTGTGAAGGTAATAGAGTTTTTATGTACTCAGTGTAGTTTCTCCACTATATAACAGATACTATGCATAACCCAGTAATTAAGCTCCCCACATCATATGAAAATTACAGAAAGTAGAATTAAGTCCTTGCAGAACAATGTGAAATGAGTCGAAATAGTGATTATCTTGGCAAGAAAGCAAATCCATGGAACTAAAAAAAGATAGAGTGTAGAGAGACAAGAAATAAATTCTTAATTTGAACAAGTTGGATTGATTATACTGAATGAAGAAGAAGACATTAGTAGGCAACATAAAATGAAGAGGCAGACAGTATATATGAATTAAATGAGAACTTAAGAAATTTTGAAGTCCTATTGCATAATCCAACATATATCAAATGAGATGGAGGGCAAGTGTGTGTACTCTGACTGGAAACTACTGGCATATGTTGTCAGGACAAGTATAAAAATCTAAATGTTTTCATTGCTTTCATCCTGATTAAGGAAATATGGATTTGAACTTCATTTACAATATTTTGGCTTGGACAAAATTGTCAATTAATTTCCTGTATATATGACTCAAGATCTTGAAACACCACATCTTCAGTTTGTTATCTTCATGGGTTGAGAATAATGCAATGTGGAAAGACAAAACAAAACTTTTGCTAAGTAGTTTTTCTCTGTATTTAGATGGATTAAATTATGGTGATTGTCATTGGAAAATGGAAATGGGGGAAAAGGTTAAAAGGATGTTAATGGTTTATCTAGACTTTCTTCCTAAGAACTGGTAGAATTAGTCATTAGTTCTGGATGGCTCTTGGGCAGGGTGGTTAACAACAATTATTACATGTTTCCAAACAGGATGAAGCTTTTAGTAATAGTAAGATGCTGTAAGTCATACATATTTATGAACTATGAGCTGCATGCAATTTCTTTTTATAATAATAGTAACACACCCCCTCAATACTTTAAGAGACTTTTTTAAAAACACATTTCTATATTGGAACAGATCCTGACTGAAACTTTTAAAATCTTTATTACTATATGATGAAAGATAATATGCCTGGGAAACCACTGTTCATTTTCTTCCAGTTTGTACATATAACTTAGACAGTAAATACAGTTTCAGTACTTTGTATTTGTACTTCCAGTTTTATACTTCAAAAATCAGAATAGATTTTCTCCTTTATTTAAACAACTATTAAAAAGCATTGTTAACATGGTATTAATAACAATTTTATAGACCTTATGGGTATAATCATAAAGTGTTTTGAATTTCTAAGAGAAAATTCTGAAGAATTATATGATTGAACACATTTGTGATAGTTGACTTCTTGTGGCAGTATGGCTATGCTATGATAGGCAAACACCAGTCTAATGTCACTGCAAATGTACACTGTTCATGAGTTTTACAATTAAACCATTAGATTCTGAACAAAGTTAATTCTCATCCATATTGTGAATGAGTCATATCTAAATAATTAAAGACTTTCAGTGAAAATAAATATAACAGATTTTCCAAGACAGTGCAAATTCTTCTCGTGCTCAAACCTTAAAACAAACTATTACCTCAACTCTTCCCTGGGTCTGTAGTTTAATGTTCTATCTACAGAGTTTGGATTTGACTGCATCCACAGTAGTGTGAGTCAGCTCCTTATTATATAGATGCTATAGATGCTATAGAAACATGTAGGCATAGAGTTTTAAGATATATAAAAATCATATTCTATTGCTCTTGTTTCTCTGAGATTGTTAACTAGCACAAGTGTGTGTGTGTGTGTGTGTGTGTGTGTGTGTGTGTGTATTTTGAGAAAAGATGGTACTGGTATCCCTGTTCAGAACTCCCTTTTCATAATGTTTGTCTCTGGGGAGTCTTCGCTGAGGATAGAGAAAACAGTGTTCTACAATGAAATGTCTAAGACATGAAAGAACAATAATTGACTTTGCTAAATGAGGACCTATTAAATATACTTACTGATTTAAAAAAAAAAATCTTAAGATGATCATTCAAATGTGATGAATCAATACAATGCAACATTTTGAAATCTGAAAACTAAATGCCTGTTAGAAATTGTTAGATTGTTTTGTACTGGATGACAGCATCTCAAAGGAACTTCAGAATTAAGACAATCTTATATTTCTCTAATCTCCTTCCATCGATGCCAATATGTGTTGAATTCCTCCCCAACTACTCATATTTACTGTCTACTAAGTTTAAAGAAAACTGGGTGGGAAAACATTGATGTTTACAGCAAAGTTTCAAAGAATATTAGTGGTTATATATAAAATAACCTTTAAAAAATTAGATTCATGACCATTTAGAACATTTCATGGCTAAATAAGATAACGGAAAAACATAAGACTTCCTTGTCAAAAATTAGTAACTTCAAACACATATTTCAGCTGTGATTAATAGTTTTAGTAATTTGAGGTTTACTAGCAACATGGTAAGGAAGACTTATGAAATTCAATTTTAGTAAAATTCCCATAATATGAAATGAAATAGAAGTCAACTAATGTTGATAGTTGTCATTCCAATAAAATTACAAGTATAGTGAACAAGAAATGTTTCTTGCTACTTTTTGAAAAAGTGCTCAGTGCAGAGATGTACAGAAATTAGTCTACCAAGACAAGATAAATGACCACAGGATATTCTTCCCTGATATCTTACTCATTACAAAGAGGAAGAGTGTCAATAAATTTTGGCTATTGTTTGTCGCTTCCCTCCAATGCATCAGAGCCCTTATTCTTTTAATTTATTTTATAGTATAAAAGCAATTATAAAACTGCTATTTATCTTCCAACTCAGTAAATACGAATGTGATGAGCAGTCTGTCTTTTACTACCTAGTGTGTCTTTGATAGTCAGTGTTGGTAAAATATAAACATCAAGAGAATAGCTCAAGGACTATAAGGTCAAAATCCAAAGCAAGCAGTTTGTCACACAGCAGTGACTACATCTCATCCTGGTGGTTGTAAAATGTGGCAATTATATGGCTTGATTGGCATTTTATGTGAAGTGATTGACATGGATTAGATAGAGGTATATCTTAAAAGGATTAGTGACCATAAGTACCAAGATCTTAGGGGAATTTCTGCGTTAGTTTCCTAATAACAGATTTAAATATAAACAATGCAATTATTAATTCAACTTTTTAGACTTTGTCACTCATTTGCACACATAATGTGGTTAAAATTATGAGGTAGACAAACCGGCAATATGTCCTTGAATAAATTTTTAAATTCTTCAATACAGCTTCTTTTATTATAACATGCATGTGATTTTACCTGCAAAATTACATGATTGTGAAATTTGGTTGAAGATGTAGAATTAAAGAATTTCAACAAAACAAAAAAAGTTTAACCACAATTATAATGTAAATATTTTTTACATTAATGTACATTATTTGTATAACAAGAAGATAATCTGAGATGGAGACATTCTGACATTCATCTACTATCAATTTCCTCTAATATAAGCTTTTCAGGTAAAATTTGGAAAGTATGTTAGTTTTTCCTTAACTTTTGTTGTTAGTGATCGTTGATCATGCAATTAATGAGTTTTATTGGGTGTTTACACATTCCACTCTCATTTTATAACAAAAAGATTTAGATTAAGTGTAAATCCTTGTTACTGCTCTTGCTAAATAAGAAAGATCAAAATAGATGAGACATTTTGATGGTTCAGTAATTATAATTGGTTACCTTCCACAAGGAAAGAAAGCAATTGTTTAGATATAGAAGGTACTAAGGCTAATGGAAATTAAATTTTTCCCAAGGTATTAGAAATCTGAGTGATTGTGCAAAAAATGCCAAAATATCTTCGTTTGATAACCTTTTGTTTTGGTGTTGCTAGAAAAATCAAATTAACATATTTTTAATAACTTTCTTTAAATTTTTAAAAGTGAATCTCTCTCGTGTCATTATTTCCTGTCGGTTCATAGACTTCCAAACATGTTGAAAAAACTGATATGGTGTGAGTAAGGGAAAACAAAGCATTCGTGAGATCATGGTGAATCTTCTAAAGATCTAGTATCAAGTTGGTCCAAGGGCTGTGGGTATTGTTAAGCTCTTTAAAGATCTAGTATCAGTTTTCCTGCTCATCACTCCTTGTAGCCCCTAACATTTCTGTCCCAGCTACCTCCTTACCTGTTGTGAAAAGTATTGATAGGAAAAGAAATACTGAGAAAAAGCATTGACAGCTAAACCATGTGTTCTTTAGTTCATTAAAATCTGTATTAAGCACTGCTTGAAAAGAAAATACATGTTTTTGTTTTTGTTTTTTTTTTTTTTTAGAAAATAGCTTTCAGATAATGAGAATCCATCTCACTACATGGTGGTAAAGTGATATCCATTGTAACTAAATGTTCAGTTGATTAGATAGCACTCAAGCAGAAGAGATACAAAAAAAAATGCTTAATGAAAAATCAGTTCATACATTCCATAGGTATTTAAAAAAAAAAAAAAACAGTTACATTTAAGGCTGCATGAGCCATACACACTATAAGTTTGAAAGATGTGTATTAAGAGACAAGTCATAGAACAGGAACAAGGAAAAAAATCAAAGGATGGGGTAAGGGATGGATGAAAGGAATATAATGACCAGGTGTTAAAACAGTAATATTTAGTGAGCTGTTCAATGAGGATATGTTATGGAATGAAAGAGAGATGGGAATTACTAACATAGTTTTGCCTTCATTCAAATCATCATTTGTGTCTCTCCTAGTGTGACATTTTCACTTTTCTGAGTCACTTTGTGGTAATTAAGGAAACAACGTGGATTATTTTGTGCACACTCCCTAAACAGCAGTATATCATAGTGGCCTGGGCAAACTGTTCTGTTTTACTACTGGCAGAAAAACTAGGCAGGGCAGACTTGGTGGATGGCCCTAACTGTATTTTATGGCTATTTAAGGGATTACCAATGAGTGATTTAGCTTATAAGAATTTTTGCCTTACAAGAATATGTTAGGGTCTAATTACCATGTGTATATCATGCAATCTCCCATCTGGCAGTGATTCATGGCTTCTGAAAAGCCATATGTTCATAAAGCTTGGGTTAAAGATATTTGTTAGTTTCACCATCCACAAATGATATATTGAACTGATACAAGTAAACCAAATTTTAAATTATTGTTTTAAGTAAATTCTTTTTACAATTTCTCTCTCTCCCTCCACTACATATACTATGTAGTATATATAGTATATATATATATATATATATATACACACATACATATATACACATACACTTATAGTGATTTTACAGGGGTATTAAGTTTGTAGACATTAAATTAATTAGCTATTTTTTTAATTAAGTTGTATATACTTATTTAGGTTGACACTGATTTACCACACTATAAAAGTCAGAGGCTTTGGTTCATATTTCTCCTACTTACAGATGTATGCCACACCCACCATAATAGCAGCCATAATCTAGAACCACAGTCCATAAGGTTGAGTTCTTCCTTTGCTCACAACCTTAGCATCCTTTTTCTCTAACAACCTTAGGTCTACATGCAGATCTAGGTTTTATTTGGTTTCAATTTTCTGGTTGCTTTATCTTATTTCTTTATATTCTACATGACTGAAATAATTTGGTATCTGTCTTTCTCCTTCTGATTCGTGTTTCATAGTATAATCCCTTCCAGTTCCACCCAAGTTAAAGCAAGAGTTCAATTTACTTTTATAGTTAAGTAATATTCCATTGTGTATAAATACAGCTTGTTAATCCTTGGACTTTAAGGTCATTTCCATAATGAAAATATTGTAAAATATTGTAAATAACATTTTAATGAAGAGAGGAGTGAATGTAATGTAGTCCTCAGATTAGTGCTTTTGCATTCGCCAGTAATGGAATTGTTAGATTATATATTGTGGATGTAGGTTTAATGTTTTGAAAACCTCCATATTGTGGATGTAGGTTTAATGTTTTGAAAACCTCCATACTGTTGAAGCACTACGTATTTGCACAGTAAACAAGGAGTCTCTCCCCCCCCCCATCTCATCAATACTTATTGTTTCTGACATTTTGATGTGGTCCATTACCACAGGCAAGAAAGTATTTGTTTTGTGGTTATGATTTACATTTTCTTCCTAATGAGATTATTTTTATGTGACTTGGCAAAATTGTATGTCATTTTGGAGAAGTGTCTAGTTAGCTCTTCATTTCTTGATGTTTCTTCTTGTGTTTATAAGTTTGTTCAGTTGTGTAAATTCTTTGTATATCTTGAATACCAGTACATTTTCAGATGAATGGTGTGCAAATATTATTCCCATTCAATATTGTGTCCTCCACATTAGCGAGTCTCCATTTTAGCGAGTCTTCATTAGTTGTGCAGAAGAAGCTTTTTATGTGAAGTAGTCCCACTTGTTAACATTTGTTTTTGTTTATTTTATCTTTGGAGGAAAGTTCCCCGAATCTTTCCTGAAGTAAAAATCATGAAGCAAATCACTTCTTTTTATTTTTTTCTGTGCATTTTATGGTTTTAGTTCTTACATCCAAATCTTTAATTCATTTTGAGTTCAACTTTGTGTCTGAAAACATGGTAAAGTGCCATTATTTCCAATGTGACTGTTCAGTTTTCCCAGAACCATCAGATTGCCTTCTCACCTTTGGAGATTCCCTTGTCTGCCATATTTTAACTGTTCATGTAATAGGGTTTATTGCTTGGTTCTCAATTCCATTCCATTTCTGGGTAGAATTATGTTTATAATGTTTACTTTAACATCATAGTGTTTCCCTTACAATACTTTTGAATACATAGTTAGAAGTTTGAGAATGCTATACTCTACGTATCCATTTTATTATTATTATTATTATTATTATTATTATTATTATTATCAATTATCATTATTTTCAGAATGACTGATTATTCTGGGTCTGTCGTAGTATAGATTTCAGTTTGTTATATTTTTCTAGTTCTCTGAACAATGCTATAGAAAAATAAAATTGAAAGCTTGATAGTCATTTCAATAAATATTTTTATTGCTGGTGAGGTGTCCATTTAAACAACGTTAAATCTTCCAGCCAGGAAATTTCTTTGAATTTCCTTTAACTTCTTTTATTTCTTTACCCATACATTACAGTTTTCATTGTATAGGTTTTTCGGTTATTTTCTTAAATATATCCCTCAGCATTCAACTATTTCTGGTTTTATAATAAATGGGATTGTTTTCTTTATTCATTTTTCCTTGGTTCATTGTTTGTATACATAGTTTATCAAATCACATGTAACTACCTAATATATAAATTCTATATTACTTGTTTTTGTGCTTTAACAATAAACATGTATTCTATAGTAACATTAATTTTACCTTAAATTTTTAATTAAATTAAAGCTAAAAAATAAATTGTATTACTGCCCCTTTTCTTTTAATCATTCCGTGTCTTAGCTCTAATTGCTAGAATTGACTATCTTCACTTCTCAAGAATGTACTTTATTTTAACAAAATTGAGTTTCTTATACAACCTTGTCCTCTACCCTGGTCTACCAGTAAGAGGTCGATGAATAAATCTCTTTTCCCTTTATTGGCATATTATAATATTTTCAGCCTATTTTCCTTTCTCTCTCTCTCTCTATATATATATATCTATATATATATATATATATAGAGAGAGAGAGAGAATCCAGTAGTTTCTATTTTTTTCCAAGCTTTCAGTTACCATTGATGCATATCTATATTCTCTTTGTATGGTTCTGAAATGTGTATACATATGTGTATGTATATACACATATATAATAAGGTATATATATAGTTATAATATATAAAATAATGTATATATAGGCACACATATATAAAATAAATAAATATATGTATAGCCTTTTTTTAAATATACATGTACATATGCCCTTGTATTGGAAACATACATGTTATTTTCTGATTATAATCACTTCAAAAAATATGAGCTAGATGAAATAGTTGTTCCCACCTTGGCATCGCTTCCTTTATTCCAACTGTCCTTATTGTGAAGGACATTGTAAGATCATATTTGTAACTCACAAATGTGTAGTGACACTTATTTTCTCCTTTTTTTATTCCTGTCATTGAAGCAACCATCAATAACTATTATTCCTACCACAATTACATACTTAATAATCATTCATTTCTCACACTCATATGACCATTTTATAAGGCAGACCCACTTCTATCCAAATTTACTTGTTACATGAGTTTTACTTCTGCTCCCTCCATTTTATTCTTGGTGCTATTGTGAACACAGATTACAGTGTTCAGTGTAGCAAGTTTAAAGGAAATATATGTCTGTGTCATTTCCCTACCTGGGATGCTTTACATACGCCACATTGTTCTTATGATGATGGGTGGACCATTTACTATGATTTATAGGACATTATTGAAACTTTTAAAGCATGGCAAGTGCCAAGCAAACCTTTTCTGATATAAAATAAATACAAGTAGTACTATTTCTAGACTGTGCTGTTCAAATTCATAATCCATTTTGTATCTAGACCTTTTTCCTTCAATAAAAATATAATATCACTAAACTAGCATAATATATGAATACATTTTTGTTTACTTTCTATTAATCTAAGTTTATTTCTCACCTTTTCCACAAACTATGTTTAAGTCCATTCTAAATATCTCAAAGTATTCTTTCTCACACATCCATGAGCATAAAAATCCCTTTAATGTTTATCTCATTTCTCAACTACTAATGTTTCTCTAAACTGTTGTTCTCAACTAGATTGTTTCCCATATAGTCACAATCAATCACAGGTAGTGACCAGATTGTACTCTAAAGATGTCTATATATGAAGTTATTTTGATTTTGAGTTATAACTTCTACATTATGATTGTGCTTAAATTTGCATGAGTACATATTCTATATGCATACATTATTTTCTTAGTACTTGACATAGACTCAAGATAAATCAATTCAATTGAATAAATTCACCAATAAATCAAACACTGTAACTTTTTAAATTCAGCTTCCTAAAACAACTTTCTAAAATATCAAAATTATTTCTAAGGTGCTTTGAAAAGTAGAGTTATTAACTAGTCAACTCCACTTTGGTTTTCAAAATTTAATAATTTGTCATTCACGGTCTTCCCTCACAATGTCATGCCCACTACTCTATTCTCTGTACCCAGGTTTCTTCAGTAATTATTTCAGACACATAGCTAAATGTGTGCTTAAGAAAGCATGCACCTGGATGATATTAATAAAGTGTAAAATGAGAAAAAAAATCATGTAGGCATGCATTTAAAAGTGAACTTAAAAAAAAAACATAACCTGGATGATATCTATCAGAATTCAATATTTAGATAACACAATTTTGTATCTCTGTAAGTACAATGGCATTTACTTCATTTCTATATGCTTCATAAGTGCTTTGATATAAGATAAAATGCTGATTTGGGTAAAATGATGTCATAGTCTATGAATCTTCAGAATACTACTGTTATGTTTACAGAAGAGATGTTGAACTTTACCTTGGAGATTATAAAAATGAATGGCAGCAAGACAAAAGGAGACTACCATATTTTAAAATTGTCCATTTTAAGAAGCAGAATTAATTGAATTAGATGTTTGACATTATAGAAGATGTTTTGCTTGTTGTTTTCCTAGTTGAGAGTGTAGTAAGTCATTAAAACTAAATTAGGCTGAACCAGTTTACATTCCCAAAAGCAGTGTGTAAAAGTCTTCCTTTCTCTCCTCATCCAAGCCAGCACTTGTTGCCTATTTGTTGGATGTGGGTCATTCTTACCGGTGTAAGGTGTTAACTCTTTGTGGCTTTGATTTGCATTTCCCTGATTGCTAGTGACATTGAGCAGTTTTTCATGTGCCTTTGGCCATTTGTACTTCCGCTTTAGAGAAGTCTTTTTAGTTCTTCTCTCCATTTTTTAACTGGGATTTTTGCTTTGTTTTTGTTACGTTGTATGAGTTCTTTGTATATCTTTGTTATCAGACTCTTATTTGTGTGGAAGGCAAAAATTTTTTCCACTCTTGGGATTCTTTTGTTTTCTCTCTTGTCTCTTTGGCTGTACAGAAGATTTTTAGTTTGATGTAGCCCCATCTGTTTATTTTTTCCTTCTTTTTCTTTTTTTTTTTTTTTGCCAACAATAGATGTGTACAGAAATTAATTTCTGAATTATAACTCATAAAGTATTTTGCCCAGGTTTTCCTCTATGTATTTTATGGTTTCATGTCTTATGTCTGGTTTAACCACTATGGAAAGTAGTGTGGCGAACCTTCAGACTAATGAATATGGAGCTACCATTTGACCCAGCAATTGCTCTTCTGCGAATCTACACAAAGGAGACCTCAATGTGGGTACAAATGGACACCTGTGTTCGGATGTTTACTGCAGCACTATTTATAACTATATATAATTGCAAGGACATGGAAACAACCCAAATGTCTCAAGACAGATGACTGGATGAAAAATATGTGGTATGTATACACAATCAAATATTATGCATCAATTAGAAACAACAAATTTGATGATTTTATGGTAACACAGATGTATCTAGAAATCATACTGGCAGAAACAAGTCAGAAGGAAAGAAAGACACAAACCAAATGATTTCAGTAATATATGGACAACCAGATGAAAGTACACTACGAGGTGGGGAGGGGGGAGACCAGCTGGAGTGGCTAGGGAGGGGAGATTGTGGGGGACCCCCCAGGGATTACAATGATGTGAAATACACACATATATATAAATTTTTAATAAAAAATCTAAATTAGGGTGATTATATTTTGACCCACTGATACTTATGACATCAATATATTTGTTAAAAATGGGTAGATTACACTTAACTTTCATGAAGGCAATGGATTTCTTGTCTATAATAGTTGTAACAAATATGTGGGTTTAATCTACCTAAAGGAAAATTAATCCCTGCGTTACCATGGTGTCTCCTGGCAACTATTGCCAAATCATTTTTTTGTTTTAATTTTAATTCCAAAAGGCCATGGATATATAACTCAGAGACACCTGAGAGCATATATAAAAATGCTTAGACATATTTTATAAACATGACAGAACATAAAAAGTAAAAAATTGTATACATATTGAAAGTTTGGAAATAAAGATATTGCATATCACATCTCCATTATAATTAATGCATATAAAAACAGGTACACTGTTCTTTTTCTAAGCATAGTTGGGGGCAAGACCGGAAATGAAGCTTATAGTTCAAGAATTATGTAGACATTATAGCTCATTTTAACTATAATGCTTGCAGAAGATTCATGGCAGAGACCTGGGACTTAAAAAATCTTAAATATATTGTGATACATTGGAAGTATTTCTTCATGATTTTTGCAAGGCAGTTTAATTCAGGTCAGGTCAGAAGAGAAAACAAATTTTCTGCTATTCACGTTTTTTTTCAAGAGGGCAGAATCATCACTGGAGAGAAAGTGTCCATATCAGCACTTAGCACAATTATCAAGGTTGAGTCAGGAGTGCATCATTATAAATTGACATCACATTTACTACATTAAATATTTTGGCAATTAAGAAACATTTTTAAAATGACAGTGTCTCATCATAAGCATTACGATTGTTAGCAATCATTTTGTTCCTTGATTAGAATTTCTGTTTAAGCAGAAGAAAACAATTTCATAACTTTTATGGCATTTTAATTTACTAAGTACTTTAATATAGATGATCTCATTCAAGACTCATGCTGACTATCAAATATTTAAGTGGTGTGTCCAGTATACAAGACTAAAATGACAACAATTCCTGAAAGATTATCATATGTTTGTATCTTAATACAGATTCTTTTTATATATAATCTATCTTTTTAATTTGTCAGAGAAAAATGTATGAAAAAGACATGAAGAATGGGGCACTGTGGTTCGTGCCTGCATGCTTTAGCCTATGAAGCGCCTGGGGCTAGGGATCACGGTTTGAGTCCCGCCTGGGGCCCCTAGCAAGACATAGTTCCAAAAAAATAGCTGGGCATGGTGGTATGCGTCTGTAATCCCAGCTACCTGGGAAGTTGAGGCTGAGGGTTGCTTGAGTCTGTGGTACCCCGGGCACCAAGAGCCTGCGGTTCCACCGGCAAAAATAGCGAGACCTAGTCTTAAAAAAAAAAAAAAAAAAAAAAAAAAAAAAAAAAAAAAAAAAAAAAAAAAAAAAAAAAAAAAAAAAAAAAAAAAAAAAAAAAAAAAAAAAAAAAAAAAAAAAAAAAAAAAAAAAAAAAAAAAAAAAAAAAAAAAAAAAAAAAAAAAAAAAAAAAAGACATAAAGAATGAGTTTCAGACCAGTTTCAAAAATTAGCCAGTCTTTAAATGATTATATTTTGGAGAAAACAATTTAAACTTCATCATGATTCAGTTGGGATAAATAACAATTTTCCTTTAGAATGTGTTTAATTTATAAAATGATGCGATCGCGGTAATTTTGACTCTAATAACTTGTTAGTGCTTAATTTAAAAATCTACAATTCATATTTATATATTCTGTTTAAAAGTGCATGTCTCTGGGTGTTATTATGCGTAAAAATAACTCCATCATAGTTGTTAGCTTAGGAGAGGAAGCATGAGCTGCAATTAGCAAGACATAAAGAAAGAGGAGATTCAAGTAGAATAGGCATTTGCTTTGCACATATTGGTTTCATTGTTGAGGGATATTTTTATAAACTTTTCACATGATATTTTTTAGAATAAAACATCTACAAAATTCAAGTATTTTACTTCTGAACAATAACCATGCATCATAGGATATCAATTTCTTCATTTATTTTTATTATGCATTATAATTTATTATCATTCATTAAGAAAATACGGTATGAAAAGAAGCAGTAGCAAATACTCAAAGATGTAAATATAAAATCGTATCTACCTGTAAAGCAAAGACCAATATTCCCTATGCCTACTGGGCACAGTGGCTCTTGTCTGTAAGCTTCAGTCTATGAAGTGGCTGGGGCTAGGGATTGTGGTTCGAGTCCTGCTCAGGGCAACAGAGGAGACCTAGTTCCAAAAAATAGCTGGGTGTGGTGGCGCACGTCTGTATTCCCAGCTACCTGAGAAGCTGAGGTGGGGCCTGCTTGAGTCTGTGGTACCCTGGGCAAGGTGAGCCTACAGTTCCATGGGCAAAAATAGTGAGACCTAGTCGAAAAAAAAAAAAATTCTCTAAGCCTGACTCTTCATTCTGTAGCAGGTAAAACCATATGAAAATATAGAGTAAGACTGGGCTCTGCCTTAGCATTATTTAAAAAAACAGATGAGTAGCTAGAAAGTTCTCACTCTTGTATGCAGAAGAGTGATTTGGAAAAATACTATCAACAAACTCCAGTTATGGAAAGCTGCCTTTAGTCAGGAACACTTATTCAAATGAGATTTTTTTTTTTTTGAACTGAGTAGTGGATGGAAGGACACAGAAATGAACAAATTACAGACTCAGGTAAGTCCCCACGCAAAGTTACCACCTTGTTTTCCTCACAGAAAGATGTCTGAGTTTCTGTTCCAGGAGTCCTCAAGAAGACAAACAGGAAAGCTGGCTTTGCCAAACCAGCACCCTCGAATGGTCATGAGCATTAGTTCCAAGGTGTCAAAATATTCAGAATAAAGAACTAAGATTGTTTTCTTTTTAACTTTCAGCAGGGCAGTTAGGACTCTTGGTTACTTAACACAAACCAATACTGTTTGAATTATATATGTTAAAACCGTCTCCTTAGTGGCAGTGAGATCCTGGTCTGATTTAGTAAAAGACAACAATGTCTAACTAAGCTTTCCTAGTTTTATTTTCTGAAGTCAACAATGGATATTTAAAGGCACTGCTGTTTTGATGACTGGTTTCCAACCAGCCCTGCCTGGTTGGAATAGTCCACTGGTCAACAGAGAATCTAGAACCTGTATTCCTTTGTGAAATTAAATTCACTCCAAACTCATTAACACACTAAAGTCTCTGTCTCAGGCAGATTTCGGCACCAATTGTGAACAAGGAGTAGGTGTGGAAGCCTAGGTTACCTCTAAGCATGCCCACTAATCAGGACTACTGGTCACTCAATCCTTATCCCCAAAGATTTTTTTTGTCTCGTTTTCTTTTAAAAATTCTTTCAAGACCTTATTCAGGGAGTTAGGTTAGTGGAATATAACCCCTTCTGCCTCTATTACTTACAGAAAACAAACTGTTCTTCCTTTGACAAAAATTGTTTCTAGTGTCCTTAAGTAACTTCCAAGCCATCATTTATTTTTCAAATTTAGTAACACAGGCGATGGATTTTCCAGCAGCTTTATCCTTACCCTCCCCTAGAACCATGCTTTAGCTATATTCTTGGGCATATGTAACAACATCTGTCAATCAAATTGTCTAGAAGAATGATAGGCTATGCAATTTCAAGATTTAGCTATGTTGCTACATATGAAGACTGCTTCCGCTTTAAAAAAAAAAGTCTATGTTCAAAATGATTTATCATGTATGTTTCCAATTTATTATAGGAGCCTAGAAAAGCAACAAGCAAGAATATGCTCTTTGCAACTCAGTCTTTATTTATTGAGAGCATCTTTGACATGGCATGAGATGAAAACTAGAATCTTCCAACCAGAAGAGTTTTGCTGATACAATGAGTTACTTCTGTATCATCTGAAACTGTTGAGAATTTGGGTAATATACTTCAACTTGTAGGTTCAGCCTTACAAAAGATACTCTGAAGGATTATTAATTTAATTTCTCATTTCTTGTATAAACAGTGGGATTTAAAACTACATTATTAATGAACTATTTTGTGAATAGAGCAGTTACCTGGCATAGATTGAGTAAAAACTCTTTCCATGCCATCTCTTCAAGTATTGAGTGTTGTATCTCTAGATATAATTCAGAAGATGGCAATAATTGCTGAAATTGTGTCAAAACTTGTCAACTTGTCTCTATGTATATTAATCAAGACAATATGCTCCCACCTATATCTTATTTCATGAACTGTATGTGCATACAATATGTTTGAACAGTTTCTTTTGGAAACTAAGTATTCAATTCCTGCCATGCCTTATCTGTCTCCCTTTTCCTAAATTTTATACCCTATATTGACAGTTTGTGTTCACTCATCTAACTTGTTGATGCTAGTTTAAAGGAAACACCGAAAACAAAGAACAATTATTGTGAATTTTCTTAATCTATACATATTTTTAAATATTTTTTTTCAAAATTATTTTACTAACAGGTCATCATATTTAGACAGATGAATAGAGTAAGTCTGAAGAGAATAGCTGAGTTATTCTCCCAGCACTGAACCAATGGGGAAGACATTACACGTTGACCTTACACTCTGTCTCTTTACCCTTTCCCAAGAGAACCCTCATATCTCTAAATTATGTTAGGATATTGGAATTTGCATTGTAATGACACCATTTTTCTAGCTAGAAAAGCACACTTCAATAAAGATAAAATTTTCACTTTTCTTATCACAGAAATAGATAAGGGACTAAAATTAACTAAATGGGAAGCTATTTGAGGAAAGTAAACTGTCTTCTGAGACATCTTAAATCACATAAGCTATAATGAAAAATATCTTTTATGTGGAACCAATGAATTGCATTAATAACTTCCAATTCAATTTTTTTATGCCTATGATTCATTGGCAATATTTCTTTATATATCTTAAATTTGATACATGTGTTAGAAATTTGGTAAAGTTTGAAAGTCATGGCATAAATTTCTGAGGTAAAGAAAAATGTATTTTCATTACAGCTATCAAATATTTTTATTCCAGGAAGAAATTATTTACCCAGGATTTAAGAAAACCTAATGATTTACATTATTATATTATTTACTAGCTTCAGGTTGTAAATACAACTGTATAGATCATTGCAAAGTTCACCAGAAAAAAAAAATTGTTTGAACTTGTTGCATGAGATAATAAACCACAGACATAGATAATAATACAGAATAATATATTTCATATTGCTTCAGATTGTAAGAAAAATACAATAGAAAATGTAGAATATCTTTAAAATGAAAAATTGACAAGGTAGTCTATAACTTTTATATAATCTATAACCATGTCAATTTGAACATATTTTAAAAATGTATTTTTTCAAACATAGTTTTTTTATTCCTTTCAGAAATCTGTAATCATAGACTCACTTGATAGAACTTATTCTAAATAAAGCAACAGACAAGACATAACCTTTGGACACATGGTTTTGCTTTCATGAAAAATGCTGATGATTTCGACTCTCAGTCACTCCTTCACACAATTATACAAAGCTAAGACATTTCCTTGCCTCTCCCTGGGCACTAACACCATCAATTAGCCACTTAAAATAACACAACATAATAGCAGAAAATAATATTGTCAAGATTTTAAAACTTGTGATCACTTCATTCACATTTTCCAAGGATATAAGTAAAGCAAATGCTATACATTGTTATGGATACGTTCAGTGCAATATCTGATAATTTCAGAGGATATGTCATTTAAACTTGGCTTGATTTTGGAATTAACTTTTTTAGAAAAAGTATAAATAAAACGTAAACTCTAGTCAACAGGAAGATAAAGTCAATTTTTCAAATCACCTTCAAACTGATGTCATTTAACTTCTGTAATTATGATAATTGTACTGTTTACACAAATACATAGGCTATTTTAGCTTTAGTTAGCACCAAAAGAGATAATATTCATTATTTATAGAAAAAAAAGTAGCAGATATTTGAAATATAATGTTTAAAGACTGAATGAACTAAAATTGTGTGTGTGGGCCAAGATTGTGGACACTGGTGTCTAATTCATTCACAGGTGGCTAAAGGTTTTCAGTTGTTAGGGCACCACTTTCACATACTTCCGTTCAGTTAATTAGCTTTTTCTTGGAGACGGTGCATGTGTATTGTTGGTACCAGATTGAAGGCTGCAATACTGCCCCTTAGGATATATAGACCATAAAGTATTAATGATCTAAACTCAGGCCCTGGGCTTTGTCATTCCTTAAATAGATTACTAAGAACTTTTACCTTCTTTGCAGCTATCAGTTTTCTATGCTACATCCAGGACAATTTAGTTTTATGAGGGATAATCTAGGAGGAACAAAATTAACCTATCTTGGTTGACACTGAAGGTGTACATATTGAATTTTAATGATTCGTTAGACTGGAAAAAGTTTCAAAGTAATTGCAAATTACAAGATATTTGTTTTGAATAAGTGGTTTGTGTTAGCTCTTTAAAATTTTGTTATGTTCCACATAGTTTTTAAAACTAAAAATCTCTCAAAATTCAAAGCTTACAATTTTGACATATTTTCTAGTCTAACTCAAATAGAAATATTGCATATGGGACTTTGAGACTATTAATTATGCCATTTTCTTCATTAATATTCTTGAGATCAGCTCCTACTGTGTTCTATGATTACTTTTCCTGAATTTAATACCATCTATGTGAACTGATAAGACATCTACTTTATATTTTTGTGTTGCTTTAAAGGTTTTGCTATTCTTTGGCATAGATATATTAATACTATAAAGAATTTGCAATGAACTTTATTAAATAGTTCAAAGCTTATCAAAGAAGCATAAAATGATAAATAGTATTTGGAAACCATATATTGTTCATTTTTCTAATAATCCTGAGCATTTTAGAAATATAACAGAAACTATACTTTGTTTCAATGTATATAAATGTTTGCATTAAAAGATCAATCAGTGTCTATATTGCAACTTAGAAATCTGTTACTTTTCTCTTAACCAAGACATTCCTATTATTTCTGAGTGCTGAAAATTTATCTGATTATAAAAATTGAAAACAAAATATGATTAATCAAAATTGTACAGGTAATTCTACAGTAAAACAGAATTGTAAATCACAATTGCTATGGAATTGCTATATACTTTGATAATATGGGCATTTGCATAAGTTGGAGAATATGGTTTTGCTTCACCTCAAAAACAAAAAAAAAATGTAAGATGGAAACATTTTCTGATTTGTAAAGAAATTCTTCATATAATGTTATTGTGAAAGCCAGAGATTTAGAAACTAATTCAGTGGTGCTTATTATGCAACTTATTGTGAAATTTCATGATTTATTACACACACACATGCATACATATTACATCGTCTACCCTGAGGTTCTCCCCCCACATTATCACCTGTGAACCATCTTAATTGTTTGTGCCCCTTCACCCCCCAACTTTATCCTCCTCCCCCTCTTTTGCTCTATGCTTTAGTTCTGTTGACAGTTTAAAATTTTTCTTGTCCATTTGTTTGCTCATTTTCCCTGTATCCCACATATAAGTGAGATCATCCAGTATTTCTCTTTTTATTTCTGCTAAGCATCTTTCCTTTTTCTCTCTCTTTACACATACAAACACATGAACAACACATATATATGTAACTGTGATTGTCTAACTAAACATAATCTTTCTAATCACATTATTTATATTTAATGCTTTCATATATGCCATTTTCTTAAGCACTCATGCATTAACCTAGATTAAATACATTGTGTTCTTTTTTGTAACATCACAGTAATCTGAACTAAAGTTACTATTGACCAGAATTTTTTTTTTCATGTATGCACCTGTATAATAGACTAGGTAATTTTCCTTGTCCCTTCACACAAATAAACAAAACATAGCTATATAAATAACATATGTCCAGAGCTAATGTGGGATAGAGGAACTTCAGTTCAATGGCAAGTTTTATCCTTGAGTATAGATGTCCCAGAACAGTAAACTTGCCAAAGAAGAAAGAAATTCTTCATATAATATTACCGTGAAAGCCAGAGATTTAGAGACTAATACAGTGGAGCTTATTGTGTAATTTCATGATTTATTATGCAGTTCTTAGGAGCTTATTGAGTGTCCCATTGTCACACTTCATGATTTACTGAGTAATACAAAGAGCTTATGATATAACTTGATAGTGAAATTCTGATTTACTGTGAAATGGTTGTTTCAATCTGTTTCTACAATAGGAAGAGTTTATCAAATGTTTCCTAATTATAGAGAAGCCTCATAAGACACTTCATTTTCAAAGCCAGTAATATCTCTAAGAAAGCTTTGAATACATCTTCTGCAAAAGGAAACTGTCTCCTCTCAATATGATCATTTATCCTAATTTCTTTCAAGTCTCTAAGTCAGTCCTAAGAAAATTAAAAGCTACTTATATGTTATTTAATAATGCACCATGATAATACATCAACTGATGATAGTTATTTTTCAAAAGAATAACTCATTTTTTTCTAAAACTATTGGCTTGGTATCTTTGATACTTATTTCTAATTATTTATAAAACTTGACCTATCTCTTCCTTCGCCTTTCATTTATAATTAGTCAAAATCTTAGGAGTAATTCTACAGTAAAGTAGAATTTTAAATCACAAATTGCTATGAAATTGTGATACACTTTGATAATACTGGTATTTGTTTGTGTTTGGAGGATGATGGTTTTTTTTCACCTCAACTACTTAAAAAATGTAACATGGAGAAATTTTCTGACTGTAAACTGTTTCTTAAAGTTATTTTTATTTTCCAATTTTCTATAATTAAGTAGCTTTTAATTATTTTTTAAGAAGAACCGAGATTTAACTCTTAAATATAAAATTTCAAGGTAATTTCATTTATCTGAAAATTAAGCTATGTATATGTAGTTTATTTCATTTAAATAATACATATGCTTTAGTGTAAAAGTCATTAAATATAGGTGGAATCAAATTATAGAAATAAGTAGATGCCCAAATATAATGTTATTCAAAGTCTGTGAAATGTCCCCAGGTACCATGTAAGAGAAAGAGACATATTTCTAAACATTAGATCGCTCATTATTAGGGACTAAAGGGGAAAGGATCTTTGGGAAAATTTTATAGCTAGGATTAAAACCACTAAAAATAGTTAAACAAGATGGACAAATAATTATAGAAGAATAAAAGCTAGAAAGCATATTGGTCCTTGTTACCTAAATCTAGGATGAATTTAGCTACTTTTGTATTCTCTGACAGGATTTTTTTTTTCCTGATTTTCAACAGGTAGTGGGTGCGAAACTCAAATACTGTTATGTAAAGCAAAAAAAAAAAAGGCAGATAAATCTATAAAAGTAAAGTAAAAACCAAATGAAAAACTGATTCAAAAGGTAGAATTAATAGCCAACTAAATACCCTCTCTTAAAATGTAGTCAAAATAGAAAGTCAAGCTAGAGACTCTATACTTTAACAATGACATAGGAACTAGAAACAAAAAAAAAGTATGTATAGAAAAATTGGTACATTAAAAATGCGTACTTTAGATGAAGAGATAAGAAATTTAATCTGACATTATCAACTTGTAGATATGACACCTAACCAGGCACCTAACCAGTAAAACTAAGTGTGCAAAAAAATTTTTTTAAACATGGTATCTTTTGAAATGTATTGTCACGTAGGCACCAATCATGAAACACATTGCCATGAATAGACAAGAAACACAGACTTACAGCTCATCCATGATACCTTATATCTCCCTGATAAGAGTGTATTATGGATTTTTGTCATTTATTTACACATTTACAGAATGATTCTCATTAGAATGCTAATCATATCTACTTAGAAACCCCACATGATTTTATTATTTTGAAATTTTACTTTTTCACTTGATATGCCCATGAAGGGAAATTCCATTATATCAAACCTCCACCCACATCCACACACATTTACACACACATGCTTAGCTAACAATTTCACATTTGTGATTCTTCAAATAGAAACATATATTTAGTCAAAGGCCCCAGCAGGGTTGGGTGGGCATTCATCTATTCTCCGTTTGTCTCTCTCACCTCAAGATGAAAGGCTGAATGCAGCTGATGTGAGCGTACCTCATATATACATTCTGTGCATTGATGTCAGTTTCCTTTCATGCACTTGCCCTTCACTCAGTACAGCAATCACATAAATCGAAGCCCACTTCAGAATCAAATTTTTTAAGATGTGTTTTGAACAAGGAATATATATGTTATCAAGGTCTAACATTTGAAATCATTCTAAAATATGTCTTAAGACCTTCCCTGCCCCACTTAATGGTTCAATTTATAATATCACATCCAAAGCCAATTCTGACAAAGAATGCCCAACTCTATCTCAACAGATGATTTATGCGTTTTATATTGTGCACAAATGATGTCACTCATCCACTGCCAGTAATAGAAAAACAGGCTCTAATATAGGTTAGCTCGTACTTTCTTTAATAAAGCTTTCAAAGATTGTTTCATAATTTCAAATCACTGTGAATAGAAATGTAAGCTCTGTAGTAGTGTGTTTATAATGAAAATGAAGGCCTCAAGGGAATCATGTACTCAATAGCACTCAAGTGGGTTATTGAAAAAATAATGCCATTATTGTAATAACAAACATAGTCAACTACACAAATACCTTCTTGTCTCATTTTAAATATGCACAATACTCCACATCATAGATTTTACAAGTGCATTATTTTCTCTCACAGAAGAGAAGCCATGTAAAGAGCTAGAACTTTAAAAGCTTTGTTAGGTTTTTATTGATAGATTAGGCATTATTAGATGTACATTACAGAAGCAAATTCTCATGAAAAGAAATAAGCATTCTATTTAGTAGGAATTTTCCTCTGCTTCTCTGACTATGTAAGATATTTGACTTCCTATGGTAGGCTTTTTAGCCAATTTGTTGGAGTCTTTCCAAGGACAGTCAGAATGCAATCAGAGGTTGCAATATTTTAATATCTCTTTGAACTTAAACATTGCTGAAGACTCAGAAATTTGCAGTTCACCAGGTCTTTTATGGGTATGGTAGTTAATTATTCCTCAATGATCAACTTTGCTGTTTTGTTAATTTTATAAATTTTGGATAAAATACTATTCTACACCATTTACTTGGTCCAGTTTTAAATGCTTATTCAATTTAATATATAGACACACATACTTTTAAAATGCTATCTGAATATATATATATATATATATACATATATATATATACATATATATAAGAAAAAGAAAGATCAGCTAACACAAAAATCACAAATACATTTTAAAAGCCATTTCAGTATTACAAACATTTTATATTACTAGAAAATTGGTAATAATTTACATATTGAATCTCTGATTTTTCAATTGAGGGCCATGATTTGATGACATACTAAAATAAGATGATTCATGAAGGAGCAAACATGTCTTTAATTCTGTTAAGAGGTAATATAATTATGCTTGCTCTTTTGCTCTTACTAATCTATCTCATGTGCTAAAAGGTGTGCTATCATGTTGTTTCTTCTGATATAAGATACCATGAATGTTGTTCCTAAATAAATGGATAGATGGATAGCAATGTCCTCTGTCTAGAAGCTGAGTCAGAGAAAGCAGAAACATCCTCAAATTTTTATTTTGCATCATGATCCGACACAAAGCTTCTCTTGTATTCATGTTTCCACATCAATGTAAATAATTCCGATGGAGTAGGATTTCTTTGTTTTGTTCATTACTCTAGCTTCATGATTATAACTAGACTATAAGAATAAATAAATAGAGGCTAAACAAAGAAATAGATGATATATATTGGTAAAAGACAGATAGAGAGATGGGCAAATTAATACACATTAAGATGAACAGAGATAACTTAACTAAATACTTTGGTGAATGATTGGTTCATATCCTGCAGTCTTCAAACAGCCAACATTTTTTTCTATACATTTTTATTCATTATCTCAGCTAAAAAATTAAATTTCATCCCAGGTTCGTTTCATAATATATGTCATCCCAAGTTATAGATTATCAAAGTTAAACATATTAATACATGCTAATATATTAAAACATATTTATCTTATTGCTATTTTGATATATAGAAAGAGAATATTAATGTCAATACAATAATTTAAAATATGTTGTAGTTCAATTTATAATTACTTGTAGTCCTAGCCCCGCTCATATTTATACAACGTATAATAATTCTGTGCTATAGATACTATTTATATGTCATTTCATATTGGGAGGGAGAGGAAAAATTGGGTCATGGAAAAGAAAATCTTCTACAAGTTGGCAAAGTTAGAAAGCTAGGAAATAGTGAATCTGATGTATTCACTTATGATATCTTCCCAGAGATCGTGTTTTTATTTCTTATGGCATTATGTTCCACAGTATCTACATGAAATAAATTCTTAAAAGTTTTTACAGTGAGAATGAAATGTTATCAGAGCAATAAATAAACCTGAGTAAGGACCATGATTGAAATACACACACAAAAAAAGAAGGATCTGGGACAAGCTAAAACAAAATTAGATTATTTTTGGAGTCTATTTAGCAACAATTGTTCTAGCTATGCTTTTCTTTTTTTTTTTTTAATTTCAAACTACACAGTTTGTTTCAGGCTTAGAACATATAAATAAAAGAAAATTAGGATACAACAAGGTATCAGTATGCAAATTAGGATACAAGATATCAACATGACAAGTATTACAAGTTTTAAAACTTTAAGACAACTTGAAATTTGGATACAATAATAGAAGTAACAAATGGGGATGTTTTCCAATATCCTAGTTAGGAGATTTTTTAAAATAATTAAAAAAAAATTATGTGAAGAAACCAAGTTACATAGATAGGTATACACATTACATTACCATAATTTCAAAATTATAACCACGCAAAAATAATATATTATTTACTGATGTCTGATTTAAAAGTTTCAAATACCACTGGAATGGCAAACATTAAATCCAGTGTACTAATTATTATTTCTGGGAATTTATAATGAGGAATAAGATAGAAGAGATATCCACAGAGAATGTCAACTATCTCTGTGATGGTTGTTCTTTTTTAAAATTTAATTTATTTTTAAGTTTGCATATATATGTGTATTCATATTAATATTATAATATTGCATTATTGTGTACCCCGAAGTGAAGAGCACAAAAGATCAGGATGGTTAACAGGTGTTAGCGAGGTGGGAAAGCTCTGGGATACGCAATGATGTTCTAGCTATATTTTTCTTCCTCTGCATCATTTTATGAAGAAAATTCTACACTATGTTCAGAATTATGAAAGGGAAAATAGTAATTCAATGTAAAATAAATTCAATTATCTTGTGTCTCTTTCCTTTAATAGTGTTAATTTTGATAGATTTTTTTCTAGAAAGAGAATACCACAATTATTTACCAAAGATTTATAGTGAATGCATAAATGCTGATGCTATCTCTCTTCCAATCATAGGAAATCATAAGTTGAACAAAAGAAAAGTTACCAAAAATGATCATCTTAAGTAAGCATATGGAAACATCTTTTCACTGAGCAAAAATGTCCTTTCACATCTCATTTTGATAAGATTAAACAAAAGTACAGCAAATCATCTAATATTTATTGGTAATTTGTGCTGGAGTAATAGAATTAAGGCAGCGAAAAATTAAAACATTGAACAACAAAAACCAAATACATGTAAATGATATGAATGACTTGTGGCATAACTGACCTTTACTTTCTTAAATTTACATTGACCATTCACAACTAAAGGTTTTATAAATTATAGTATATTGTTTATATATAGTGCCTGGTACCTAGAAAGGGGACAAATAAATCTCTGCAAGAAATAATGAATATATTCCAACAAATATAGTGACTTAACCTTCAACTATTTCAATAACAATTTTTAATTATCAAAAAATGACCTTTTATTCTTTATATACTTTAGTTACTGTATCATTTTAAGTCCCATAAGTTCTATAAGTATAATTTCTGATTCCATTATTTTTTAGAGTCTTCATTTCCCTAAAAGTAATATTTGTTAAGTAGCATTTGCTTTGGGGTTTATAAATTTCACAAAAATGTATATGCATGCAAAAAAGTTTAGTTTTTCTTGTCTGTATGATCTGAAAAAAATAAATTTAACTTGAAAGAACTATTAAAATGTCCTTAGATTATACAAGCTAGTTGAATTTGAAAAGTAATACTTTTGTAAATATTATTAGGCTGCAGTGTATACTGAAAACATTCTACATGAAATTTTGAACATGACGGGATATGAGTTAAAAAAACATAATAAGGTAAATGGGTTAGAAGGGAAGTGAATGACAGATGACAAGTCTTGGAAACTAAAAATAGAGATTTCAAAAAAAGGTGATTAGGTTTATGTCTCCTAAATTGTTCTGCTGATATTACAGAGGGTAATCAGTCCCATTTCTCAAAAAGCATTTGTTTACATTAGAAATATAAGCTCACACTCTTTCTCAAGAGATAAAAAAGAGCTAACATGTAAGTTTCTTTATATAAAAAATTAATAATTTTTGTGGCTCCATTTACCAGGTTCAAAGTTCTCTCTCTAAGATTAGGTGATTTTTCCACTATCATATTGTCCGATACAGGAAATGAGACATAAGGTAACAACTCCAGAGCATTCTGCAAGTGAATGAGAATGGTCAGCCTTTCTCTCATGTAGAAATTATATATATATATGTATATACATATGTATAATACATATATATGAGTGTGCAAATATACAAGCATACACACATACAGTCATGATACAGATGTTTTTATTATGTTTGTTTCACTTAGAGAGGAGTAACTCAATTTTAATTGAAGACTTTAGGGCTCATATTAGCAATCTTACCAAGTTGAATTTTCTATTCACACTACATTAAGCTACCACGTCTGACTATAATGTAGACTCACTTGTATTTTAATGTTTTCTTTAACAATTGCTAGGTAATGAATATTCAAGAATATTGAATCATCAAGAACATTTCACATATTCACTTTTTATAGCTAATTTTCTATGACATATCTTTAAACATATTTGGAACAGTCCTTTACTATATATATGTATATATATTTCATATATACTGTATACTATGTACTATATACTATATAGTATATATCCATATATATACTATATATTATGTATATTATATATAGTATATATACTATATACTATACTATATACTATATAGAGTATATATAGTATATATACTATATACTATATACTATACATGTATATATACATACTATATGCTATATAATATATATTTATATATATTTTATATTATATATATTTCAAGAAATATGAAGAAAACATAACTATACACTTGTTCAAGGATGTTCAAACTCTTTATGGAAAATGACAAAATTTGTTCGCAATATGTCAAGACAAAGTTCATTAAAGGAGAAAATAGAATGTGAATAAAGAGGGACTATAAGCCATACAAAAAAAAGTAAAAGAAATATTGGCATGCATGTAGCATATGCAAAAATATGTGTACATGTCAGTACACCTGTATATGTGTATAAGGGCTATATATGTTTGCAAGTGTGTATATGTTTGTGAACATACACTCAAAGATGCATGCATACATCCTATATATACAATGTGCGTTTCAAAGAACAAAGGTTCCATGAGAGAATGAACCTCACTTCATTGTTTTACCAGGGTTGACTATTTCAGAAGTGGCTATTAACTACTTTCATTAGAGGGAATGAATGAAAACAAATATAATGGCAGTAAGAAGAAACATAAGCTCATATAACTTAATGGCATCATTGTATTTTTATTTATTTATTTATTATTTATTTTTATTTATAAAAATACAAATTTATGTATTTATAAAATACATCAGTCACTGACATATTTTTAATTAGGAATATGACTTAATTAGGAATGGTTAAAGCAAATTTTATTATAAACAGAGTGATTATATTAAAATAAAGCATTGAAAAGGCAATAATTAGAATACTTGTTCAAAGAGTAATAGTTTGGAAGCAGTGGGGAAAAAATCAAAAGATCTTAGAAAATAACAAGATTTAATAAAAGCATGATGTTTAATTACAGCATGATATGGACCGATAGGAACTATTTAGAGATATAGCTAAGTCATATGACAATTAACTAAAGAAATACATTTGGCCAAAATTCATTCATCTAGACCTTTACCTCCCTCTGTTTGTTTCACCTTCTTGGCTTTCTTACCTCAATTTTTAGTAAAAATTCAGAGTTTCCTTCCTTATTTTATGGAAGAATGTGGCTAAAAGCCATATGTTATTTTATGTGTTATTTAGGTAACTTGAGAATAGCTAAAATATTGAGAGTAGCTAAAATAGTTTCTGGTCGGTGTTTAAAAAAATCCCAGAGAAATGATCTATTCTCCCTACTCATATATGGGGTCTTGTTAGTCAGTGGCATTACCTTCAAGTTTGCCTATTAATATGTTCTCTACTGCAGAAATATCTCAATACATCAGGACACAGAAAGAATTCAAAGGAGAAACGTGAATCAATACTAATCAAAAGGGAAATGTAGACAATATTAACATCAGAACACTGTCATTACACAAAAAGTTTACTAAAGATTGAGAAATTTCATAATAATAAGTTTCCAATTATCAGAAAGAAATTAGAATTTAAAATTTATGTACATCTAAAAATTGTTTAAAACAAAGGAAAGCTAGTACACTAAAATGGGAATAAGCAAATTTATATTCAGAGTGAGAAATGATACAAACCTCTCAATAACTGAAGAAACTGCAGACAAAATGATAAGTAGAGAATTTAAAAATACAATCAGCAAACCTAATATACATATTCAAACAGTACACACAACTAACCTTCATTAAGTACATAATTTAGAAACACACATCGAATATTAACAAGGTTTTATCTATGAGTGGCTACAAAGCAAATTTCAACACATTCCAGGTGATTAAATTCATCCTGCGGTTAGAGATTTTGTTGCAATTATAATTGCATAAAGATTTAAAACAGGTACAACTTTAGTTCAGTCTCCAATGATAAATGCTTTAGTTGTGCACACATAAACACAAACACAAAAACACAGACATGTACACACATCCACAAGTCTTGACCTTTGCCATTGTTATCTGGTGCATAATTGACTTGTGAAAATACCCTGAACAGTGTAATTGGATTACATGGATTGCAGGTGTATACACTATGTTTAATAATACCAAAACACATCAAAACCAAACAATAATGAGAGGAAATGGTTGAATTATTGACATTGAGTAACCATTCTAAAGATAGACACTTGGTTTCAATGATGTTGGAAAAATTCACTGACTAAATGGTAGGACAGTAGGGAATTTTAACACTTTAGATTTTAGAAAGTACATGAAAAATGTAATAAAGTCCTATGTGATTTTATATTTTTTGATAAGAGTTCATTCCTGAACTCTTTGTGGCAATTTTCCTTTAAATATTTGAGCATATTTATCTAATGTCTTTTTCTTCTTACTTCATGATCTCTCTGACTTCTAATCTATTTCTATTGATATAGTTACCTCCTAGTTGGGGACCATCTCTTCTCATTTATTGTGATTATCGAATGAAGGAATGTTTATACTCTTGAGCTGATTTGACTGCCTTTAAATAAATACTGTTTATTTCCCTCATAGGCAGTTTTTTCATTTCCAGATCTGTTTACTCTTTTTAGAGTTTCATTAGTATTTGTCAGGATGGGTCTAGATGAACCTCAAAGGCTAATTTAACCCCAGGACCAATGTTTGGTTCTCTGGAGTCATTCCTGAATGCCTTGACTGCTCTATGAAGTGCTTTGTCTTGTTTGTTTTTATTTTTTTCTGGTCAAAATTTAATTATCTTTCAGTTCACAGTTCCTTGGTAAGCTTTCTTGTGGAATGTCATCCAGGGTAAACTCAGGTCAGAGTGCAGCCAGCAAATTTATGGAATTTCTCTACTGCCTTCTGGAGACTTTCTCTTTGTAATTCCCTTTGCGTAGTATGTTGTTCCACTAATTCCAAATACCGCAGACCTCCAAAATGTTTATCTCTGCCTCTCTCACGTAATCTGATCATGCAGGGTTTTGTTTTTTCTTTTCCTGAATTTCAGTCAGCAATGTGACCTCCAACAGAGTCGTGGAAATAATCTATTGATTGGTTTTCCATGTCATATGTTTTCATGTTTCTATTTTGTAATTCGGTGTTCTAATAGATTTTAGTGGGAAAAATATATAAATACTAAGGAATCTATCACAGCTTGAAAGAAAACTCAGTTGTTTTTCTCTTGCTGCTATTTCAGCATTTCTATGTATCTTAACTATTAATACCAGCAGTTATCTTCTAACATGTTTACCTGCTAATCCCCCACCCTAATTTGCTACTAGCATCTGTCCTTTCTGACTTGAGAATTTATCTTTCAGTGCCCTCTGAACCCACATGGCAGATTCTTGAGTGTTCTATCACACTTTAAATTAAATTTTAATCTCAATATATCTTCTTAGGGTTCTCCACAGTATTCTATGAACTTGAAACATTCTTTCCCCAGGTGCTCACACATCCAAAAAAATGTTTTAATCAATAAATTTTGTGTCAAGGTGGAAAATATAAACAACCTTAAGTACTGCTTAATCATTAAAATTACACATCTTGCAATCATAATTGGTACTGTATTAATATCTTAAAAGTCTATTTACGTCTTTTCTCAGTCATTGCACCACAGACATAATCTTGATTCTGACTTCCATCACAGTGGATCTGTTTTCTTTACTATAACTTTTTTTAATAATAAAAATCACATAGCATACCACTTTTCTAAGTTATTAACTGCATGGTTAATTTTAGTAGAGCACATTTCAGCATAGTCAGTGCATTCTTAAAAATTCTTCCTTGCATAGTTGGATTAGGTTTTTAGGGTTATTTAATGATCTGCTTTTTCTTATCCTTTTATAATATCTGCTGGTCATTCCATCAGTGTATTTACCTATATTTATGCATATATATCTCTTAGATAAATAGATGCATATCTATCTCTTTAAGATAGATATCTATTTACAACACAGTATCCATAAATATTCTGTGACTATTATTGAAATGAGTGAATAAATAAATAAACACATGATGTGAAATTATTTCTCAGGAAATCAGTATCTGAATGTTTTGTAATCATACCATCTGGCCATTTTTACATAAAAAATCCTGGTAAATTGTAGCATTTCATGATGCTTAACTTTATTTTCAGTTCTAAATAGTGAATTGTGCAGTCACCTCTATATCTTTTGCTATGGAAATAGGCTTGGGAAAAAAAGGATTTCAGGTACAAGAGTTCAAAATCAGAGCTCACCAAGAGCACTCAGATTTCTCTTTACTATTTCTCTTGCATCACTTTTCATCTTCTGTCAAAAATGAATGAAAGATAGATACACGGTAACTGTCACACAGGAAAAAAAAAAAGGTTGTGGGGTGAGAGTTTTAAGGCTCACAGACTCACACACATGCACTGATTTCTCACTGACCATGCATAACATGAACATCCATCCATTAAAAAAAAAAAAATCAAGGAGTTACAGGTGTTCAATGAATTTCCTAAGCACTCATTCTGTAAAAAGATAAAAGTCTTGGGTTTTCAAAGCTATAAAGTTTATGTTCAATCTTTATTAGACTAATGGTTTTGAAATAACTATGTCTATATCATGGCCAATACATTTAAGGCATTCTCAAGAAAAAGCAACTACAGAAAACCACTCAATATAGTAACAGAATAACTTAGTTCCTTAGTCCAATAATATGTGTATCAAATGTAATGATGTCTAAATAACAAAGATAATGAAGAAGAGCATTTGTGTTCTTAGAATATTGCCAAATTGAATTAGATTGAAGCAGAAAATCATAAGCAGTTACTCATGGTGTTCTTCCTTCATCAGCTCTCCCTTATCCAATAGGTCATGTTCCAAGATCATCAAGTAGTTACCTGAAAGTACAGATTACACCATACAATATACAATATTTTTCTACACATACATACATTCATACATACATTTGAGAGAGTTCAATTTCTAACTTAGGCACAATAAGAAATTGGCAGTAATAACTTTACTAAAATATGAAACGTATTACAATGTGCCATAAAAATGCTATGTGTATGTGGTCGATATTTGTCCCTATCTCTTTGTCTCTGTCTCTATGATACCATTATCAAAATATATTATATGTATTATCTTTGGACAGGAATCAGGCATGGGTAAGCACAGAGCAAGAATGTGGATAAGGTGTTGCTACTATATGTCTTCTTTTAATATAGGTTCTGAAAACCCAGATTGCATTTATTTTATTGTATCATATTTCATTGATGGAACATTGATTTACAACACTGAACATGATGTAGAGAAATAGGATAACACCTCTTCAGATATATTATATCATACCATATCTACCACAGATTTGTACGTCCGTTTTGCTCCTCAGACTTCACAAACTCAATTCTTCAGTCAGATTTCTAGGGATTATTCTACTTTAGTTTTTGCAGTCCAATCTTTTTCTTTTTTTATGCCTCACATGAGTGAAATTTGGTATTTGTCTTTCTTCTTTTAATTTATTTCAGTTGGTATAAGCCTTTCTAGTTACATCCATGCAATCACAAATGGCAGAACTTCACATTTTTTAATAATCACTGAATAGTATTATATTGTTATATTCTTACTCCGCTTCTTTGTCCTCAGGTACTTAAGCTGAACCCATACTTACTTATTGCAAATATTATTGAAAGTAACACAGAATTGCAAAGTTCCCTTTGAATAATACTTTTACATTTTTAGCAAGATGTTGTCCCACATGTTAAATGATGATAAGCATTTATTTGTATGTGCCTGTTGGTCATATGTATGTTTTCCTGGCTTATTAATCTCCTCTGCCTCTGTTTTCTTTGGTGTTTCATTTTCTTGTTGCTGTAAGTATAGGTTTGTTGTGATTTTGGCTATCAGCCTTTCTTAGATGTAGCCTTGCTCTTTTGAATACTGGAGACTCCTTTGGTACATTTTATTTCATTATCTGGATGATTCTGATATTGGATATGAAAATAACAAGTGAGAGAATGTAATAAAATAGAATAAGAGACTTTTAAAAAAAGAAAGTCTTCCAGAGCATAAGTGAAAAAAAAAAATCTCATTTACATTTAGATATTTGTTATGACTTTTTTCAAATAGTTCTAAAAAGACATTTTATGACTATAGATGTTTTGAAAATTTACACTGACCATATGATGTCAGTCATTTTCCCATTTTACAAGTGAAAAATTATTAGAAAGTGAAAAATGAAAAAATAAATTGAAAAAATAATGCAAATTATCTAAACATAAAACATGAAAATGTGAGGTAGTAGGAGGAACCCCACTTCTTGAGTTTAATTTCAAGCAGTCCTTTAAAAATGTTGGGATAATACTCTTTAAAAACTTAGCTGAATAATGAAACTATATAAAAAAAAGGTGTTCCATCTACTTATGCAATAGTGTACTTATTACTGCCTCTAGTGTTTTCTTAAATCTTGGATTTTAATCCCTATGGTATTGAAACTTGGGTCTTCATCCAAGATATATACTTGCAGCTGTTGTTTATCCTGGACTATTCACTTTTACTTCTAACAGTCTATGCACAGTTGTGCAGTTGAAGGGATTAAAAGTTAGAATATTGTTTTAGAGGAAGTTATGCACTATCTGTAGGAAGAATAACAATTTTCAACTCCTCAGAGTTTACAAATGTTAACTTCTATCTCCTGAGGTAATCTCGGTCCTATTATATATTCCTGGACTCCTAAGATGAGCAACATCTTACTTACTTTTGATGTTGGAAATAAAGTATTTCTTGCCTTTAGCAATAATAAAATCTTTACAGAGAATGTTACATCCCACAAACTCAAAGCAGCATTACAAAATATAATTCTTTTAACCATGATCTAGTGCCTGTAGCACTTGAAAATACTTTAGAACTAATATATAAATTTGCTGAAGGAGAGACAGAAGGGAACAGAAAGAAAGGCTTGGGATCTTGTTTTAGTTTTTGGATACTGTTTCTGCACTTTGGAAAAAAAAAAAAAAGTATGGTTTGACAACCAAGACTTTCATTCATTGAAAGGTATTCAAACGTTTTGGAGTACTAGAAAGTAGGTAAAATTAGTAGCAATAGCAACATTCCTGATCCCAAAAGATTACACAAAACAGACAACAGAATTGGAAATATGCTTAGAAAGAGAATACATTTCAATTTAAACTAGAAGTCCCTTATAGCCTAAAACACCTGGAATCATAAAAAACAAAGAATAAAGTCATTGTTTTATAAATTAACTGTGATTTGTCTAATTTATCTGTGCCACAAACAGGTTACAAATGGATGAAAATATTGATCGTGCAGTTTTCAGTTTGGTGAATATTTGGGATAAGCCAGAAATACACCAGATGGTTGTTTCTCATTAGAATAATGCCATGTTTAAGCTAAGTATCATTTACTAATTCTTTTTTTTTTTTTTTTTTTTTTTTTTTTTTTTTTTTTTTTTTTTTTTTTTTTTTTGAGACCAGGTCTTGCTATTTTTGCCTGTAGTACCGCAGGCTCTCGTTGCCCGGGGTACCACAGACTCAAGCAATCCCCAACCTCAGCTTCCCAGGTAGCTGGGATTACAGGCGCGCACCACCACACCCAGCTATTGTTTTTGGAACTAGGTCTCGCTGCGGGCCCCAGGCGGGACTAGAACCGCGATCCCTAGCCCTGGCTGCTTCATAGGCTGAAGCTTACAAGCACGAGCCACTGTGCCCGGCTCATTTACTAATTCTGTTGTGTTTTATTGTATTGATGTTCATCTTTGCCACAAGTTCATCTTTGCCACAACATTTTGGTGAAGTACTTTTTAAATTATTCTATGTCCTATCTTGTGAAAAGGAATCCATACAATGCCCAAATAAAGTGACTTAAAAACATGAGACTATGAAGCTAGGGAGAACTTTTATGCCACGGCTTGTCTGACAGAAATTGAGATTTAAATGCAATTAAGTAATTAAGGCAGCATGGTTTCACAAGTATATAGACAGCTAGTTTAATGGGACTATGTGAAGAAACCAGGGACAGACACATGAATAGTAAACTTACACCTCATAATTGTGACATTCTATATCAGCAGGGGAAATATCAAAGAGGAAAAACGGTTAGAGATGGTTATTTAAAGGAATGTGAAATCGATTCTAGGTGAATTAGATATTAAATGTGAACGCCGAAATTCTAAAAGACAGAAAATAAATATAGAAAACTGATTTTATAGTTAGGGTAGATAGGATTCATAAAGAACATTCAAATCATAACAGAAAATATAAATTTATAACTACATCAAAATTAATAATTTGTGCTTATTAAAATATCACAAAATTATTGAAAATTTGAAATTTAAAATTTAAATTCAAAATTTAAAGTTTACATACATGCACATACACATTGGATTGGAAAATGCCTGAAGACTTGAGAAACTTTTGTAAATAAAGGGATAAAGAATCAAGAAACACATGAACAGATTATTAATTTCATTTATTTTACATATATAATTTAAATCCAGCAAACTGGTTTAAAAAATAAATATCAGAATGTCCCAAAAGTTAATGAGGATATTGAACAAGATGTGCAATTCATCCATTGCTGGAAGGGATATAAATTGGTATGAACACACTTGGAGACAGTGACATTAATGTTGTAGAGCCATATGTTTTATGTCCCATCAATTCTACTAATTTCACTCCAGCAATACAATTGCCAATCTATATCAAAGGTATCATATAAACATCCTTTAGAAAGATGTTCAAATATTCATCAAAATCAGAATATACAGATATATTTGATTTCATATGATAAATGAACTTAACTTTGTATCAAAATAATACTGAGTGAAATTAAAAATATTATGTATATCAAAATACGTCATTTCATTTGTGGATGGTTTTTAAAAAGAGCAAAACAATGTTATGTACAGATAAACACATGGAAAGCCATGAAAATAAGCAAAGAGATAATTTGCATACAGCCCAAGGTACTTCTATCTAGTAGTTGGAGGCAATTAAAGGGAGAAAAGGTGAGGAGAGTAAATAGCATTTTCAGAAAACAACAACAATATTTATGACCTGTACTTAGAATAGAAAGCCAATTCTCTCTTGAAGTGCAGTCATTGGCTAATTTGCCAAAGAGATTCTGAAGTCTTCCAGTTCTTTTATTAGTGGAGTCAAAATATACAAATAAACACATCAATCCTTTAGGTGTGGGTTTTCCATAATTCTGCTACAATTTTCTACTTGGTACTTTCTCTTGAAAATTACTCCACAAAGAATATATAACTTGAGATCTGTTTATAGAAAACAATCTATTTCCAAGTGTGTCTGCTAACTTGAAAATAGGAAGAGAAAATTATGATGAAATGAGCACCTGTATTCTAGCAAGAAATGATATTTTCAAAACTAATGTGGACATTTTAAAATATTGGTTCTCTTGGAATTATTCATCTATTCACCTAGAATACACTTGAGTGATGCAGCTTCCTGAGCATATACAAGTACCATTCTCCCAATCAGATCAGGGATTTCAGGACATAGGATGACCCTCTTAGAAGACACTAAAAATTATAATTTATTCAGACACAGGTGGCACAGCCAGGTGGCAAGGAAATGGTTCTCTGAATTTTGAGTTACACAATATTTCCTAGAAAAATAAACAAAAAGCTAGGAAGTAGAGTATTAGAAGTGATTTCATTAATCTAGGTGAAATCATCTTTAAAACAAGTACAGAAATTGATTGCAAAGAAGCAACACTGGTCTATCTAACCAGGCAGAATATATGCCCTCTGTACTAGACACAGAAAAGCAGTGTCTCACAGCTACAAACTGAGGCTTTCTTAGTAACTACATCACTTTGGTCTTTGTCTTGACTTGTTTTTGTTCTTCGATATATTTGAGTGTCTAGTTCTGCAGTAATAATTAGACCTAGTTAGTAGTTGTATGTGTGTGTGTGTGCGTGTGTGTGAGTGTGTGTGTTTTGTGTGTGTGTGACTTGGCAGTTCTGAACAAACCTTAGTTCATGATAAAAACAAATGTTATAGGGAGTAAAAAAGCAGAATGGAAGCGCAGACTTAGTTGAGACTGTGAGAGCTGATTTTAGCTATAATATTAAGAAAATTTGGAATTTTAAGACTTTTCCTGTGTTAGACTCATTATAAGTGTTCAGTGATTAACCACAGTGGTTAAGCTGAGTTCTCAGACTTAAGAAACATGCCTCTGGGGCAAGTTAAATTGCAGATCTCCTGGGCTTTTCTCTCTCTGAGAGTCTGACTTCCTGTATAAGATTTCCTTTGAACAAAGCTTTTGTATATAAAATAGCAATTAAATCCCATGTTTCCATGAAAAGCACATCGGTGAAAATATATTTTTAATAGCAGTACCATGTGCTAGAAATCTTATATAAACTAAACCAAAATCATGATAGAGTAAACTGAAAATGGTACTATCATATAAAATAATATTCAATAATCACTAATGCTAATGTTCACATCAAAGTTATTTGACCACAATTTTTATGATAGAATTGATGGTGGGATGTTTTTCTTCAGAGCTGAAATTTAAATAACATTCTGACTCATCGAGGAAAATGGTGATTATTTAGAGTTCCTGCAGGGTAGTGAAAACAGCTAAAAATTGTATTAGTACCAAAATACCCTGGTGGGAGGAGTCTGAGAGAAAGACCCTGCACTAGAGAAAAGGGGAAGTGGGAAGAGAGGGAGTATTGAAAAGGGTAGAGAGAGAAGGGAAAAAAAGAAAAGAAGGAAAGAGAGACAAGAATGGCAGACTGAGTGAACAGGATCACGTGGTCTGGCAAGGAGAAGCCCCCTGGAAGAGTGAGCTGGTGGTGGCGAGGAGCCACATGGTCGGAGAGTGCCTGTCAGAGACATGGCAGGTGTCTAGTAAGATGCCAGAATGGAAGGCTGGAGGTGATCAGGGGCTCCTGTGGGAAGACCTAGTGAATGTGCCCAGATGCTGCCAAAGGCAGGCCTGGTAAAGGAAATACGTGGAGTTGCAGCAAGTTGGCATATTTGGAAAGTTGATTTTTGCAACAGCATCTATTGGAAATGTTTGAAGAGCCATAAAGAAGCAGAGCAACTCGGAAAGCCGGCAAGAGAAGAAGCAAAGAGAAGATGTTGGAGAAAGACTGGACTTTGCAGTACTTACAAGGGGCACCATCTTGGACATGTGTTTGGTCTTTTGGACTATATGGTCATTGGGGTAAGATAACTGGTCACTGTGGCAATAAGAACGTATCATTTTCCTGGTTAATGTCTCGTTAATAAAACCTTGTTTAAATTGCTTTGCGATTACTCTGTACACAGGTGATGCAGACCTGTGGCTTGTTAAGGTTTTTGCCAATTTCAACCCAGTTTCAGAGTGACATATATCAAGGTAAAGAGCAGTCAAGATCACGGTATAAAATCAATTTTTGAAAATATGTCAATAAAGGTAATTTTTACTGCACAGACTAGTATATGAGGTAAATCAGAAGCTAGTATTTTTTCTAGAATGGTCACACTATTGTAGAAATATCTCTGTATATATGTATAAAACTATGATTTTTGAATATCATTTTGTCTGGAAATAAGGAGCAGAACTTATAAATATGCAAATTCTGTTCCCACCAATCTTCTTCTTTCTCTTGTTTATATAACCTCAGGTGTATTTTGAACATCTGTCATTTTAACAAAATCTCCAGATGATCTTGAACTAAGTAATAAATGGAAAGAACTTTTAAAAAGAGTGTCTAATGGTAGAAAAATGTATCAGTGATGGTCAGAAAATCTTAACGTAGTCTTTGAAAACATGGACTATAATTTTAATTTTAGTCCATAATTTTATTTTTAGTTTAGTTTATACTTAAATGAAAGTATTTGTCCCTTCTTCAAAACAGTTTGAGTTTTTTAAATTTTAAAGGTTTTAAACCTTTTGAAACTTTTAACCATTTGAAACAAAAGGTGTTGTACGGTTTTATATATATGTATACATATATGTATACATATATATAATATGTATGTATAATATATAATATGTATACATATATAATGTATACATACACAGATATATATATAACATACATTTGAAATTTTATATCAGTGTTTGTAAATCTTCAAAGAATAACATATCTCTCAAAGAATAAATACAAAGTTTGAAATTCTCATGTCACAAAATTTGACTCATAAATTTAGTATATATTCTTTCTGATACTCATAATGTAAACTTGTGTGTGTTTAGTTATTTCAAATTTATGGTTAGAGAATAAATTAATTCAATTTATGGTTAGGGAATAATAGTATCATGAGTGAAAAAAGTGTTATTATTAATTATCATAATAAATAATAACCATTACTTGGTAAGTATAAATCAAACTGTTATAAACAAAGATAAAATAACATCTTAATTTTTTCCTGAAAAAGATTTGTTTATATCCTCTTGTCCAATTTTGAATTCAAAAACTACAGAATTTGTATCCCTGTACCTGGGTATATTCATGCATATGGAAATGCAATCATTATGGAAATATCTGTAGAGAAAGTAATTACCTTTTTTCTATGTTTTCCCTTTATTTCTGAAAGAGGTAACATTTTACCATGGTATAAAAATGGTTTACTAATAAAAAGTAGTTCTGTGACTAACCTACATTGGGGTTTGTTATCCTTATATGTAATGAGATTTTGCAAGTTTAAATATAGGGTAATGTGTCGTATCTAGGGCAAGCATGCTACAAACTGCATAAGATCAAGTGGTATGTACTCAGCTTCTCTTTACCTGTATCAGCTCTTGCATTTCAAAAAAATGCTTTCACAGATACCAAATGTCCTATACTTTTTTTTTTTTGGGGGGGGAGCAAAAGTGAAACTGGATAACAAAACAAGCAAAGCAGGGTACTTAACTGAAATGATAAATGGGAGCAGCTGGTCCTTTAAGCCCAGCCATGCTCTAGATTCATCCCTGGCCCATGCAAGCAGTAGCAGGACCAAACTTATCTTAAAAAGAGGGGGAAAATAAAATTTATTCACTAAAACAAAAAAAAAAAAGGGCAACAGTAAATGAAAGTCCAAGGAACCCCTTTGATGATCTTACCACATAATTCAGTCTTTAGTCCAGAAGTTTGCACTTGTGTCCTTCAGTCCCATGCATCCAAAATATGGCATCCGTCCCACCTTCAAGCCAGAGTGGGAGATTCATACCCAATACAGAAATAAAGATGGTGTCATTGATACCTCCAAAAGGCACAGCTCCAACATTCTTTTTGCTTCAACCTTGAAGCAGTCAGAACCGCAGATCACTGGAAACAGCAACTGCAATCACTTCAGACATCTCACACTGAACATGTTAGCACTCCACGTTCTCTTTAGACAAATGCCAAGTTTTTCGGTTTCAAACTAAAAGCAAGTTTCAAATACCAAGTTTTCAATTCAGCGTACAAAGCTCAGGTGTTTCTCCAGCATGTTTTCCTCACCAGCCCAGGCTGGTGGACTCCCCATTCCTGTGAACTATGGGCTCCAAACTCTGCCCTGGTACTCCCTCCTGTCTTGAAACACCTCAGCTTCCCTTCTCCAAGTCTCCACTCACCAGGACAAAATGGTACATCCCTACTACAGCATTACAAACATGGGGCTGGTAAGTGAAATTGGGGTACTGTGGTACTGTGGTCCCAGCATGGACATGTGGCATTAGGATGGCAGTCAGTTTGCCCTGGTGGGTGAAGACTTGGAAAAGGGAAGGTAAGCCTTCTCACAAGAAGAACAGAGAGAGGGGATTTAAGAAGGAGTACAGTTGGAGAGAGAGCAGGGAAGAGAGAGAAAGCTGAAGAAAAGAGAGAGCAAAGAAGCAGCAGGGAGGCGGGAGGCCTTGGAGCTGCTGATGCCATGGGCAGCAACAGGGCAGAGAAGAAAGCCACACTGTAGGCTTCCATCCCCAGCTTGAGCTGGTGAGGAGACCAGGGAAGGCTGCTAGAGAAACATATGACCTATGGAAGTTAACCCGGAAACATGGTACTTGAAAACCTGCTTTAACTTTGAAATTGTGAAGTTTGGGGATTGTCTGAAGACCTGAAGAGAACCTGGAGTGTTGCTGTTTTTATCGTGAGACGTCTGTGGTGGTTGCTGCTGTTTCAATGAATAGCTGTGTCTTTGGGGGAGGATGAATGATCCCCATCTTGATTTCTTCATTGGATTGGAATCTCCCACTTTTGGAGGAGGATTGATGACACCGTTTTTGTTTCTTGTTTTCAAGTGAATAGCTGTGCCTTTGGAAGAGGACTGGTGGCCCCATCTTTGTTTCATTGTATAGCTTGAAGTGAGGGCAGCTGCCATTTTGTGGACACGTGCTAAAGGACCCATGTGTAGCTTTTGGACTAGAGACTGAACTATGTAATAAGAACATCAAAGTGGGTCCCCAATTTCATCACATCACCCCTATCAAAAGGCAACTGGATCACAGTAAGCTATTTTTTTTTATTGTGGAAGTTTACCATCCCTTGTTATAAGAAAGTGCTATAAGTAAAATAAAAATTTTTGATTTCACATGTTATACTATGTAGCAATTACAATGCATTTGTACATGGAAATATCACAGTACATCAATGTCGATAAGAAGAAAGATTATGTTCATTGTAGACCTCATAGATTTTAGGTACCACAGCAGGTTAATATATAATAGGTTACATAATATTGAACACATATATTTATCTTCAGCTATAATTCTGATGATGATTTAATTTTCAACTAAATTTAATAGTGTACCATGGGTATTTGTTTTAATTGCATAATACAATATTGCTCTCAGCATTTAGGTTACAATTATTTTATAAAAAAAGTCATAATGATTTCATGGAAGTATTTTATTAACAAACACCTCTTCAATTTAGAAGCCATGAATTCAATGTTTAATTTAAACATTTTAACTTTTATTTCTATACACTGGTTTTTGCTCTATTAGAAATGGAATGAGAACTCTAGTCTTTTCCCTAATGTCTCGGTGAAAAAGCTCTGTTCTAAATCCTACCATAACTGAGAAACACAGGTTCCCAAAGGGGCACGCAGGAGGATTTTGGCTTTTCTAAAACCATTTCCAAGCAATAAGCCTAGAATAATATAAATTCTACTTCTTCCTGGGGATGTTCTGATGGCTTTATTTTTTCCTATTCATGAAATTATTATATTAAAAAATAAACTGAAAAGAAGTATTAAATGATTATGAAAGTAATCTTAATATTCACTTCCTGCACTCTCATTTTCCATTTATTAACAAGAACAAATTCTTAAGCAGTTCCTGCAGTTGTAAAAGCCAATAAAATAAATGGAATGAGGAAGAAAGAAGCAGGATGGTACTGTTATTATTTTATCAGGACAGGTTGGAGGGGGATGATCCTTCGTAACATTTAACCCTACCCTTGAGCAAATACAATAGAGAAAGAAAAATAATATATCCAACTCATATTATTGAGCTGTAAACATATAGTCCAAAGAAAATTTCCAAAATGTGATTTAAGATTCCCAGATATCTCTGTCTCTTCAACTTAGGGCAGGGTAAAACTGAGCTAAATTATATTAGCAAATCTAAAAAGATAAGGCAGTTGTAAAACAAATTAAATTCTAAAACTATTTCATAGTGAAGAGGCAAATTAAATTCTACATTTTCATGTACTTATTTGGACCAAAAATATATGTGAAAGTAGTTGTCTTTTCCTATACTTTTTTTTTTTTTCAAATAAGCAACTTGTCTTCCTATGCATTTTTATTATTAGATCAGTTGATCTGCTTTTTGCCTGCCTCATTTACCATAACAATGGAGGCACTGATATCTAAGGATATCTCATTTTGGGAATGGTCTAACAGAATTCCACCTTGGGTTTGAATCCTATTTACCCCACTCTCCTATACCCCCATTGTCCTTCAAAAAACAAAACAAAAACAAAAAACAGATTTTAGTGCTTATTAACTGGAATACCATATTATTTTTAAAATATGCACTTTTATATTGTATATTGTGTCATTCCTTCTCACTTCCCAATACACTTTCATATTATCTATTTTTGCCTGTGCAAAATGATTTTCCCATCTCCATGTGGAGGCAGTGTCACTTATTTGGGGCATCATTTATCATCACTCAGTTTTGACTTGATTACCACTATGATCTGTAAGCATAAGCAAATGCTATCAAAGCAAGTCTTCTGTCTTGACGTTATGATCCAAGTGTAGTAAAAAGAGTTCAGATGAGGAAATAGGGAAACAGCTTGTAAGTCCAAATAAAATTAAAAGCAATCCTTTGTTGAAAAATAAAGATGAAAACAACAAATTATAATAATTATTAACATATGGTGAACTAACATAATAATCTATAAAGAATTTTAAAGATTTGTTCAAAATAACCAAGAAAAGTGGGTCAAAGACCTGGTACACTTATAAAAGAGATAGAAGAGACATGTAACTTTAGTTACAGTTGGTTCTTCCTGTCCATAGGTGCTGTTTAGACCATAAAAATGTGTGGGTCTGGGGAAATAATTTACAAGAATATTTTAGGTGGAACAGGCAGTTTGATCAGAAGTCCATAAAGGAGTGTGGTCAGTCATAGGGCAAGTGAGAGCTTCTAGGGTCAGGACATTGTAGGAAGAGCCTTAGAAAAATAAGGGAGGCTCCAGACACTCAATGGATGAAGGGTATGAGTTACTCATAGGACAGTTCTCAACAAGGTCAATGAAGAAAAACTTTAAGTTATAGGAATCAAGAGATAATTTTAGGCACAGCAGCATTAACTAATCACAGAGATGGATGGATGTTAGAATAATGAGGGAAAAAACTATGTACTACCCGAGACACGATTCTATTACTAGTTCTTTGCCCCTCCCTGGTTCCACGAGCCAAGGAACCCCAGATTTTTCTGTTTCTTTTCTCCTTCATAAACTTTTGTACATATCTTTGTCTTTAAATAAATTGGTCTCTTTTCACTTGCCTGAGAGTCCATGAAGTTGCTGATATGGCTTCCTCAGGCACCAACCTGTGGTGGCCTCGTGGCCAAGACTCATTCTTGTTATTGCCACCTGAAATTTATTCCTGTCTAAGGAATGGGACCGAATACCTGAAATTATAGCAACACTAGGAAGGAGAATTTTCACCTGTCTTCTTGAGGGAAGTTTTTATTAGTTTCATACAGCAGAGAGGAGGGAAGAAGAGTCACAATTTGCTCTGGGTTGGTCTATGTCATGCCATACAAAGCTTACCACCTCCCTTTTATCTCTTCCAGAAACTGGGAGACAATTATTCATCAGGAATCAATGCTTTGTGTTCTACCATGGTGACTTCTGGTTAATCTGGAGCATATTTGTCTGGGTAAAGTGTTACTATAGCTCTCCCCAGTTGATGATTTTAGTCCATGTTTTCAAACATGACTTTTGGTTATTTTAATTTAAGATTAATTTACCTGTTTAGGCAGAGGCTGGATAGCACAGTCAGTGACCCAATACCCCTGTTGAAACAACCCTGGGTGGCATACTCCATATCACAGTGATGTTTATTCAAATAGGCAATTTACATCTTACTGGCTCAGAATTTTTTTTTCTCCAAAATTGGTCAGTTCTACAACGGTGTTGTCCACCAACAGCAAGTCAAAAGTGCATACTAAGAAGTGGGGAGGCAAAAAAAAAAAATAAAATATATATATAATGTGTATATATATAATATATTATATATATGTAATGTATATATATAATGTAGTATATATATAACAATGTAGTATATATATACATATATATATACATATATATGTATATATATATAGACACACTACATTGTTAAGCCTATGATGGCTTTTATCTGTACTGAAGATGTACAGCCTATTTTTGATTCTCATTATTCCCCAAATCATAGAGTGAAACAAGTATCTACAAAACATGTTCATTGCTTTAATTAATGTAATTTGAGATATATGGGAGGATATGTGTTGGTCATATGAAAATTCTGTGATAATGTTAGTGCTATAGTTGGGCAGTTCCAGAGTCTGATATCAATACAGGAGCCTGAAAACAAACCTTCATGGGTACTGAGGGATCGCTGCACATGAAAGGATATTCAACTTCACTCATAAAAGAATTGCAAATTAAAACTAAGGTACTAATTTAAAAATGGGTTATAATCTTTTACTCATTAAATTGGCAAGGACTTCAAGTCACCCTAATGTCTCTGTTGAAAAATGTTACTAGGTAAAAAAGGAAATATATGAAAGAACATGTGTGTATATGTATATATAATATATAGAGAATATTAATCTTTAAAAAATAAAAGAACCTGAAAAAACACATTTCTGTGTTTATATCTGTAAAATGAAAAATAGAAAGCACAGTCAGATGGGTGAACTCTTGATTAGATCTAAAATTAGACAATAACAAAGTGAGAGTCATTGAAAGAACAAGGGTGTTCTGCATGGATTTTTACTATTTGGAAGAATGTTGACATTTATTTTTTACTTTGGAAGCATACTAACATATTCCAAATTCAGAACATGACATTAAATCAAAAAGAGTTATATGATGACCCAAGTTTTTAATTCTGTTTATATCAAGAGACAGAATTCTTAATGTGGAAGATTGGTTAATTAGTATAGAATGGACATTAGGCAAAAAATTGTAGAGGTATGAATTATCCCTACATGTGTGACCTATGATTTCTAAAATATGCTTGTGATTACATTTATATATTTATGAGTGTGATCATGCATGCATATTTCTTTATATGTGTATTTTATGTTCATATTCATATGTATATTCCTCAGCTTTGTCAAATATAAAGACCAAAATAGAGAATAATAACAAAAGAAAAATCTTCCATGTAGATGTGCATACCTGTTCCCAAATTCTGATCTGTTTTCACTACCATCAACTAGGTTCCCTTAAAAATTAGCTAGTGTGGATCTAAACAAACTAATTCAAAATTAGACTCTAAAGTTACAGTGCAAAAACTGTGTGCAGGATATCCAGAAAGAGTTGATATGACAGTTGAATACCCAACAGGGTCAGCTGGCAGTATTATCTATGACTGGGAGAGAATGGGGTTCAGTCTGTTCTATTTAAGCTTCCAACTGATTGGATGGAGTCCAGTCACATTATAAAGGACAATGTGCTTTACCCCCAGTTGACTCATTTAAATGTAAATCTCATCCAAAAAACACCTGCAAGGAAACATCAACAATAACTTTGGAACAAATACCTGGGCAAGGTGACCCAACCAACAGGACATTCAAAATGAACCATCATACTTACTCTCAAAAGTATTCAGTGTTTGTTTTAAACACCACCAATGAAATAAAAACCATTCAATAGAAAATCCCAAACTTTCAGTAAAAAATATTAGTTTACTTTTTCCTGTTCTGTTCAAAGGAAAAATACAAACAAACAACAACAACAACACAAAACAAAACAAAAAAACAGTCAGACATTCAGATTGTTAATTGCAATAAAAACCTCAATGAAAATTGGGCAGAGTTGATTAAATAATCAAAATGAGACTTTAAACACATACTTTATTCAACATGTGTTTCTTTGAGATGTGTTCCAAAACCACTGGCTTTAGTTTCATTTATTCAGTAGTAATAATGAGTCACTATTGGCAAGGTAATTATCTCTGGAATGAGGGAATTGCAGAACTGAAGTTATTTTGACCTAGAGTTATGTTGTACTACCATGCCCAGAAGAAGGCATAGGCTCCAGTTTTAAACACTTCCCTGATTTCTAAAATCCCTGTGGAGATGTAAAGGCTGGCTTTTCTTTCTTTCTTTCTTTCTTTTTTTTTTTTTTCTGTTTCCTCTACCTACTCCACAGGTATCAATGGCTTTGAAAGGAAGTATGGTTCACCTGCAGGCAATGGATTCTAACAGTTGCTTCACTGACTTCAAGTCAAGGTTTTGTTTTCTTGTTGGCTAGAAATGATGTCTGATTGGCTCTGTGTGTGTGTGTGTGTGTGTGTGCGCGTGCGTGCATGTGTGATATCTCCACATCAATCTATGATACGTTCACAACATGTAATGCTATTAATTTTGAGATGTCCTTAAAATTTATACCCATATTGTATGTTTTCATGATTATATAGTTTTCCTTAAAATTTATACCCATATTGTATGTTTTCATGATAATATAGTTTTTATTTTATCAATACTCTTAACTGTATCATTTCAACAATTTGAATGTTGAATGAGTAATATATTGCATATAAACTTTTTTTTTTTTTTTTTTTTTGAGAGTAGGTCTCGCTATTTTTGCCTATGGAAATGCAGGTTCATGTTGCTCCGGGTACCACCGACTCAAGCAATCCCCAGCCTCAGCTTCCCAGCTTCCCAGCTTGGATTACAGGTGTGTGCCTCCACGCCCAGTTCTATTTTTTTGGAACTAGGTCTTGCTACATGCCCCTGGCGGAACTGGAACCATGATCCTTGGTCCCCACTGTGGCTTCCTAGGCTGCCGCTTACAGGCATGCGCCACCATGCCTGTCCCTGAATATATACTTCATTTCCTAGGTTCATCATATTCTTTAAAGGCTTATATTCCAGTCCTCTCCCCATATGCCCTCAACCTCTTTTGAGCCTAAAGAAATGGGTCATGTCACCAGGTAAATAACCTAGAACAACTTACTTTTCTGGAACATGATGAGGAAACATGGAAGATAAGCTGAAAAAAAAAAATATTAGATCTTAAACATTGACCTCCTGATTACATAAACGAAGTGTAGTAGCTTTGCATGTTTTATTGTTTATTGCAGTTGAACATAATCAGTTTAATCAGAGTTTCCCTCTCCTAGTTACACATAATTTTTATATATTCTATACAGTAAATATTCAAAATTAATTTTATACTTTAGTATTTAAATAAATAAGAGAGTATTCAGTAACACCACACAGTCATTGACCAAACTGAAGGAGGGGTTAGTAGAGCCCCCTGTAGGCAGAGTAAGGATTGGAAGTGTGACTTTTCCTCATTCAGAAGACTGAGAAGTTCTTTACTTGTTAGAAATGTAGAAGTATTTCTTACATAGGAATACAGAGTTCTTCTGCAGTTGTAAGCAAGTTTAAATACATGCGGAGGGAAGCCTCTGGAAACTGAGGAATCAAAGTATGATTTACTTGAGTCAATTCTGTTGTCAGTTATCAAATTGCCTCTCACTTCTGAATTTCCCTTGAATAAATGAATTCTCCTTTGAAATGAGTACACATTTTTTGATGATTTTCATGTATGCATTCATTGTTTTTTATTGAAGTAGCACTGGTTAATAACAATGTATATAATTCAGAGGTATAAGTTCACACTTCTTGGGAAGTCTGTTATTATATCACACCTACCACCAAGGTGAACATTTTCTCATGAGAATACTGTGGCAGAAGGAAGAGGATCTCCAGCTTTTTGTTTAGCACAGGACAGACTTGGTGATAAATTTTTTATAGTCATCCAAACACTCTCACATCTTAATTCTGGGCTGGAGACTAGACAGCTTGAGTGATCAACTCATTGCAAATGTCTCTCACCCCATTCAGCAAGCAGTTGGAGCCTGAGGGTCACTCAATCAAGCTATCAGTCCATTTGTAAGGACTCACATAGCGAGCTCTCAAGGACACCTGTACCCATCAGTACTGAGATTCCCACTGCACATGCATGTAACTATTATCAAGTCCTCAGTCCTTACTTCACCTCTAGAGGTTGACCTGCATGTGTAAAGTGAAAAAAAAAGGTTCATCTGCAGTCTGATCACCCAAAGACTTTTGTACTGAATTACATCTTCCCCAATTTGGTCTCAATACTGTCAAAGTTGTCCTTCCCTAGGTATTTTTCCTTATTGAGCTAGGATAGATGTTCTATTATACTTTTACTACAGCTCCCTGGGTTACAATCTTCAGTGTGGCTTCTGTCTCCTGTTATATAAAGCAAGTAGAAATTAATGCAGAAGAAATAGTCTCTAGATCTTTTAATGTAAGAAAATGGGAACTTTGCAAGAATTCTGTTACTATTTCTGCTGTTGTTTGGTAATTGGTTTCTTAAACTAATCAGTTTAAGCTCTGTAATACTAAGTGTTGTGTTGGTCAAATGTTGTTTCACCTATCTTTGACATGGTGGATCTGAAGGTGACTTATTGTTAGAACAGCTTTGTTAGTAAAGTTAGAATTTATTGACCACTGACACAGACTCCATGTCTTTGAATTAGATAAAATGTCCATTGGAGAGAAAACATGTAGGGTCAAGGAATTCATCAGGCTTTTTACCCCACTAGCCTCTACAGCCTCCACCTATGGCCTTGATCATGTTAATACAGAACGTCTTTGGTTGTGTGGGTTGTTTATCCCCATGGCTTTTGGTGCAGTTTCTACATCTTAATCCTCCTGAGTTCTAAGTGGGAAATCCCATTTTCTCAAATCGAATTTTCCATCATCCTACTGATATTAGGAAGCTCCGTGTTTTTCCATTTTTTCTTTTGCCTGCTTAAAATTATATAAAGACTTTATGCATCTGCAGCCAATTATTTTAGGAGGTTCACTGTCCTTTTGGTATGAGGATATCACATAGATTAATCCATTGTTAAAGCTTCCACAAATGAAACATAGGCTAGAAGATGTAGTCACATAAACTTCTACTAATGATTTGCAATAGCATGTAAATATTTTTTTATGTTAATTCACGTTTTGCTGCCTTTTATTTTATTTTTTTCTATTTTAACAGATTAGGGAGTTTATTTAACTGCTATCATCACTTCTTAGGTTGAAAGTTATTTTGTTTTTGTCTTTAACACCTTAGGAGTTTAACATATAATCTCAACTATTCAGCCAGGAGAAAAGGCAAAAGAAAGACGGATACAATCATCTCTTAAATTTTAAAGAACATTAACTCTTTCCTACTACTAGATATTTGACTTTACAATTTCTGTATACCTTCCTGAAACATATGCTTTTTTGATTTTATTAAGTGAATATTCTTAAATGTAATTTATATATAAATAATATTTAGATAAGTAATAGACTAATTATGTTTTCATAAGTCAGAGGATATATATTATCTTTATATATCATTGTACATGATATATTTGATATCAAATATACTTTCACAAGAAGTTTGCCTCAAGTATATTTATTTAGCAGGGCAAAGTGACTCTTCAATTACATATTAATTATGTGCTGATCGACTGTGTTTATTATTCTTACATTTTATTTTTGAGAAAATTATATACTCATTCCACTTAAAATTAATTAAGTACCTAAAATTATACTGAAATGCTTACAAGACGTTAGCTTATTATAGTAGAAAAGTAGAGATGATAGACAAAAAAGTTTGTGATTATAATTCTATAGAAAGAAATAAATCAGGTAAGTGTGATTCTTTTATAGAAATACCAGAAAAATGTTTGATTCGGATTTCATGTCTCAGGAATCCGATTTTCCCCTAATTTACATTTCCTTTACTAGTAGATTTTGTCAAATGAATGTAATAAGACTATGAAAGTTTCAATTTTGCTATTTCACATAGTGACATTTTTGTATATCTATATATAAATGCATATATTTACATATTTATATAATCAATACAATGTATTCAATATATTAATTTATAGTACACATTATATGTACATACACCCGTATTTTATTAGGATTTTTCAGGAAATAAAATAAGCTTCAGACAGAAAACTAAGTAAAACCAAAGACACAGTCTTTAAAAGTAACACCCTTATATAGAACAGGTAAGTATATGCAATGTTCTTGCCAAGACATTTATAATGTCAAACACAACATTATTGCCAAACTGTGTACGATGAGAGCAAGAACAATGTATATTTGCCAACATTTCTTTCTCCAATGATACTAGAAGACATTTTATAATATAAGTGACACAGTATGAAGAACAATTGCTGTCATTTGGGCACAGTGGTAGGTATTTCACTTTAGAGTTTAATAAATCCTCTGATGTACAGAATATAAATCGGCTCTTCCCAGGTGTGTATGTCATATATAAGGGAAACTGCTCAACAAAGTTTTTATTTATCATTGAAAATCATCCTAGAGGAAGAGATTTTTTTTACTGTTGCATTATTTTGAGCTGTAGGTCAGTAAGGAAAAAAAAAAAAAAAAGCCCTATAACCCAGGACCATTGTTTCAGCTCTCTGAGGGGGAATGGGAAACAGTGCTATGCAAACAGACCTTAGGACTGAATGTGATTCACACAGCTAAGGCAGTAATTGGTGATCAACTGCATGCCTCCTCTGGATTCAGTGTTGAAGGCAATAGTCACATTTTTGACACTACCAAACTTGACAATGGTTTGATTGTATATCCATAATATTCTGTATTGCAGCAAGTAAATAAAATAAAACAAGGGTCTAAGTTTCCATATTGGAACACTCTGCCAAGGGGAAAAAATAATCACATAACTTTGACAATGAGTGAGGGGAGTGCTTATTATTTACTAAGTCCAGTCAATGCCTTTTCTTTGAGTTCAAGTTGATTTTTTCAATGATCATGCTCACTGATCATTATCCCCATCTCACTGATAATTACCTAAAGTAGGCTAAGTTTCTTCTTGGACTATAGATTTCCTTTTGGAGAAAACTCATACAATTGTATTTCACAGACTGAGTTCATCTGCTTGGATACAAAGAAGTTTTAAAAAGAATTTCCTTGAGAGATTTCTATTTTTTTTTTATCTTTGTACATGTAAAAACTGTCAACGATTTAACCACATACTTGAAAATTATATTAGAAAGAAATATTGGAGGTACATTCAGAGGCTCTGCGGTAAAAAGATTCACAATTGACCCAGCAATTGCTCTCTTGGGAATCTACCCAAAAGAGAACTCAGTGTGGGTACAAAGGGACACCTGTGCTCGCATGTTTACTGCAGCACAATTTATAATTTCAAGGTCATGGAAACAACCTAAATGCCCCAAAACAGATGACTGGATAAAAAAATGTGATATATATAGATGATGGAATATTACTCATCAATTAAAAATGACAAATTTGATGATTTTATAACAACATGGATGTACTTAGAAGAAATCATATCAGCAGAAACAAGTCATAAAGAAAAGACAGAAACCAAATGGTTTCACTAATAAATGGGATATACTGAAAAAATAAAAGACTTGAGGAAAAGTCAAAACAAGCTAAGCACCATACTGAAGTGTACAACTTTGAGCAGGAGGGAAAGTGGGTGGATGGAGGGGAGGGTAAGAGGGGGGTAAACCCCTGGGATTACAATGCTGTGAAATGTATATATAAATACAAAAGAAAGAAAAAAAAAGATTCACAAGAGTGGAGAATAGAAATGAAGATTTTATTGAAATATCTAGCAAGGTAGCAGAGCAGGGGGCGAGACTGGAGAGGGCTGAACACCAAGGAGAATTTGAGGTTCTCTTGATACTGTTCTCACGGGCTTTCTAACTTGGGACACAAGTCTTCACCAGTTATGTGCTGGGGTATCTGGTTTAAAGTGCTAACCTCTGACCCAGAAACATGTATTGACCTCTGCTTCTGCATTCCTGGAGCGAGGCTGATTTTTCTGGTCTGGGTGGTCAGTTTTATGGTCTTGGCACCAAAGTAACCTTAACCGATTTTCTCATTTTATTCAAGTCTACCAGACAGACTGTTGGGTAAGGTGTGGGGGGCTGAATTGTTAACCTCATTAAGATGTACTCCACCAAAAAGGTGAAATTGTGAGTCAGGTAAATCTAATATAGTGCTAAGGAGTGAGTAAAACAGAAGAGAAAGATGACCTGCAGATTAAGGTGTCATAAAACTTATAATAATTATTTATTTTTATTAAAATATCAGGTGCTGTCTGGTAGGAGAGCAATTACAAAAATAGATTTTAATGTCATACTTTGTAATTTTAAAACTGTTTAAAATTGTAATTATAAAACTATTGATGCCATTTATGAGAAAATCCATTAAGTTACTGCTTATGTTTTCAGTAGTGATTACTAGTAATTAGTGATAATATTGATAAGTAAATATAAATTATCTGGCCAATATTTCATGCTGTAAAAATCTAGTTTTTGATGAAACTACCTCAAAGTGATAAGACATCAAAAATTAAAATATATAATACTGGTATTAATTCTGTGTTGATGTTAGGTAACCATGATGTTTACAATGATGTTCTGTTTTCTGATTTATTTAACTCTTTATCCAGTCTTTGTCTTTTTGAAAATCTTAAATATTAAAAAAATTCAGATAAAAGGATGCTTTATAACAATGATTATCTTGAAGACACAAAGTCTAATAACTCAGTTTTCAGGCATAAAGAAGTCAATATACTACTTAAAAAAAATAACCTGGAAAGAATTGAGTAATCTGAACTTCAGAAAAGGAAATGTCTTTCCAAGATCTTAGCATATTTTTAATATTTTATTTATACATTGAGTACAGAAGTAAATGATATAGATTATATATATTAATTCCCTCACCTTAGATTCTGAATCTACCATTTATTAGGATTGTATTTCATGACTTTAAAAATTCCTCAAGTTAATCACATTTTTGTAAAATGAGTGTCATATAGTAATATGATACTAAAATATTAGATAATAGTATTCATGGTGCTTTAATATGGGAAGTATTTTTGGCAGCTTTAATGGCCTTTCCTTCACTGCAATATTGATTTTTGGCCTATTTATTTTAACCTAAAATATATTATTTTTTTAAATCATCCTAGTTCATACTGAGACACTCATGCATCAAGATTATCCAAATCAAGGTAGAGATTATACAAATGAAAGTAGTGATGGCTAGCATTCTGAGCTTAGGAGGTGTAGGGTAAATAAATTTTCAGGCTTTGTCCTTCCACCTCTGGCTTCTATGACCAGCACTGGTGGAATTGTATATTCCCATGATTGTAAATACCACGGCCCAATGGGTGTGCTCGTGTGTGGGTAGGTACACCTGGACCTAGGGAAAAAACTAACTTGAGACACTTGCATGACTATTTTGCTGCTTCTGAATTTTTTTAATCCTAGAAAGATAATGTCAAGGGCTCCAACATTCTTTGTCTGCTACAACCAATGATAAGCCTATTCAGACTGAGGTGGTTGCAAAACACTAGGTGTCAGACACATTTTTGTAGATTTCATTTTCATGGGAAACTGAAGATAGAGCATCTTCGCTCATTGCTATGCACCTTAATGACACTAAATTGAGTATATATCAGGTTATGAAGCAAAAAGATGGTAGATACTTGATTCATACCAGGAAATTCATTTTGGATTATCTATGATTATTATAACAATTTATCTTCCCCACTAACCCTGAGTGTAGAAAATGATCAATCAATTATCAAAAATAAGTACTTCTGACATCAAAAGAATAAGCAACAGAAGAAAAAATTTGTCAATGTAGACATCAAAATAAAAATATTTGTGTTTTAAAGGACATTATCAAACCATGAACATAAAACATTTCAACTAATACGTACATGAATTTTTAGATTATAGAAATGACCCAGAAAGTCCATCTAGAATATGTAGCATAGATTCTATAATCCATTTATAAAAATATAAACACCTCAATTAGTAAAGGACAGATGATCTGAATAAACATCTCTCAAAAGAAGAAAGGAGCCGGGCACGGTGGCTCGTGCCTGTAAGCTTCAGTCTATGAGGGGGTAGGGATCACGGTTCGAGTTCCACCTGGGGCCCATAGCGAGAACTAGTTCCAAAAAAATAGCTGAGCGTGGTGGTGCACGCCTGTAATCCCAGCTACCTGGAAAGCTGAGGCTGGGGATTGCTTGAGTCCATGGTACCCCAGGCAATGAGAGTCTGCGGTTCCACGGGCAAAAATACCGAGACCTAGTCTCAAAAAAAAAAAAAAGAAAAAGAAAAAGAAAAATAACGGAATATATAAATTAAAAAAATCACTTCAAAATATCTTCAGTATCTCTAACCCATCTGAGAAAACAATTTAAAACTAAAATGGGCCGGGCATGGTGGCTCCTGCCTGTAAGCTTCATCCTATGAAGCGGCCGGGGCTAGGGATCATGGTTCGAGTTCCGCCTGGGGCCCATAACGAGACCTAGTTCCAAAAACAATAGCTGGGCGTGGTGGCGTGCACCTGTAATCCCAGCTACCTGGGAAGCTGAGACTGGGGACTGCTTGAGTCCGTGGTACCCCGGCCAACGAGAGCCTGTGGTTCCACAGGCAAAAATAGCAAGACCTAGTCTCAAAATAAATAAAAATAAAATTAAAATGGTATACCACTTAGTATCCATGAGGATAAAGACAACCAAATACATGGCTATGCAAGTGTTGCTGATGATGTGAAAACATTTGAAAGCTCAAACATACCAAATAGGCATGTAAAAACTGTAGCCATTGGGGAAAATCTGACTGATCCTCAAAAGGTTAAACACGGAGTTCCTATGTGAAGCAGCAGTTTTATTTCTAGATTATACACTGCAGAAAAGAGGTAGCATAAGTCCACTCATAACTGTGTGCACAAATGCTCAAAGCTGTATTATTACTACAAACCAGAATGTAGAATACTCTCTAATGCTTTCTAATAAATATATATGTATATATCATTATACGTAGTATACCAATATGATAGATTATTATTTTACCATAAAACAAGAGTGATACCCTGGTACAATCTATTCTATGGATGTGTACGATGTTATAACCATGTAATCCCATAACACGTGTAAACCTTGAAAATATTTTGTTAAGTGAAAAAATCCTACAGAGACTAATTAAATTTATAATAGTTTTAGTATAGGCAAATGCATAGAGAGAAAGAAAATAGTGGTTTCTGGGAAGTTGGGCAAAACAGAGAAGGTAGCTCAAAGGTGCAACACTTATTTTGGGAGTGATGCAACTTTATAAAATTAATTATACAGTAATAACTGCACAACTTGGTGTATGTTATTTTATATACCTTCCTAACTTAAGTGAAACATTGAACACATCTAGATTATAATTATAGAGGTGATAATAAATAACCCTAACGAAAACAATGCATACGCTAGATTCCATACACCCATGGATGATTCCAAATTGTTGTTCTCATATGTCTTGCTCAGTGTTGATCTATTGACTAATAGTAACTACCTAGATTTTAGAGTTGAGATTCCAGGCACTGCAGATTGAGTTTTAATTTGCTTTTCATATCTCACTAAATCTGGACAATAGTTTCCTTGGTCATATGTCCGACTCTGTAGCCAACGCTGATGATGCAGTCACTACATGGGCATATTCTTTCCATGACAGGTACTGGGTGGAGCACAAGGTGAGACAGTTCATATACCATCTATCAACATGCTGGGTAAATTAATTCACATGATCTGGCCCCCATGTAATTAATGAACTGAGAGCAAGAGTGAGTGAGTTTACAGCAAAAGTGTAAGGGCAGAAATTTATTGCAGAAACTAAGAACTAAGAATAACAATTAAATCCATCAAAATATCCCTGACTAAATCAATTTTACCACTACACTTGAAGATTAGAAACATTGTCTTTTCTTATACTTATTAAGACACCTTTTCATTCTAGGTGGTCTTTTCTAAACATTAATTAAATTTCTATTTGTTGTAAGGTTTGTGTGTTATTTTTCTATCAAACAGTTTTAAATGTACAGAATCATATAACACTCTTACCCTTGTGTTAAGTTAGAATACTCTAAAAAATATTACAATAGCCAAATCTGTCTTCTTAGGACACTTGCACTTTAATAGAAGATCAAAATTTATCTTAAATAATAAGTCTGGCCAGATATCTTAAATAATTTTGAGGCAAGTCCTTACATTTGTCATTATATAATGTTATTCAAATCCTTCAATTTCTTTTATGTAAACTAAAGGTATGTAAAACTGAAAAATCTGTAACACTACATATTTTACATATTTTATGCCTATGTAGTTTTAAGCATTTGGTTAATAAGTATATTGGTATTCTTACAACAGATTCTGATATTTATTTCATGAAGCACAAAGTTCTATTGAGTTATTTGAAAATGAAGGTTTATGAATGTTTGTCTTTCAACACCAATCTATCAGGACATTGATATTATACATTGTTGTCTTAATCATAAAAAAGCATGTTGCTTTTAAAATTCATCTAATTGGCTTTGCTCTTCTCTGGATTTCAATCCTAAGTATGACCAACTCAGAATAGCTTCTTCCCAAGGTTTCTGCAAACTGAATGCCATTACTGACACTCTGTAGTCTCTGCAAGTAGATTGATTTTGTGCCCTATGATTTATAAACATTTGTCTCTAAAGCTTTCTAAGTTCTTTGTCAATGTCAGTAATCAACCACTGGCCTTTTCTGTAATATACCTGTGCAAATCTTCCATTAGTTCCAGCTCCTAGATAATTTTGGTATATTTATGTAATCATAATTTGTAACAACATAGAAATATACAAATTCAACTAACATTCATAAAATAGGAATTGTGAATACCAAGGGAAAGACCGAACAGTAAGGGTAACAGAAAGGAAAGCTCTCTTCTTGAGAAAAATTCTGGTAAGAATAGTCTCTAAATATTTCATTATGATGTGAGGTCTGTGAAGTATTTCTACTAGTAAAGGACTCAGCCGTACTTGTTTCAATTTTTCTGCACTCACTCAGAAAATTGTTAAGCCAATTTAAATATTACTTTTATTATCTGTTTCTCAAAATCATGGAGATTATTATTAACATATATGAAAACTACTCATTATATGCATTCATGACAATATTTTAACATTGCCAATTAAATTGGATAATTAAGTTTTAATTGCATTTTTGTATAGTTCACACAAGTTTTTAAAATCATGTGTACTGGAAACAATGCATAATCTACTTTATCTTTATCTACTGGGGTGATGAAAATTAAGCAATAACAGAAAAGCTTTTTTGCCTCTTAGGAAAGATATTAGAATAAAGTAAAAATTTTATAATCCCTTATAAAACTAAAGACAGAACAAATAATAATATATGACCCACTAATACAAATGATTCACTTGCCTTTACAATAAAGCATTTGTACCTTGTTTAACTCTTATGAGAAAATTTCCAGTTTATTTTTCCTTTGTGAAGGTCACTATATAAAAACAAAATGTATTTACTAGTGTACGTATTCATTCACATGAAAAAGAAAAGCAAGATCATCAGTACAAAATAATTCAAGGAACTGGCAGACTGAATCACATATTGGCTATTGTTTTGTGTTGCTTATTTGTAGATTTGTTCATCACATTTTCTAAATAATATTTCATAATGGAAAGGTAATATAAAGTACAATCACTATTTAAAGCTATTAATGAATTTTCATTTTTTACTCAATTCCTACTCTAATTTAGTTTTTCAACTATAGAAATGATTCTTGAATTTAAAAACTCTCATTCCAAATCTAAATACAAATGAAGGAAAAATCAAAATAGAAAACCAAAATCACTTTCTTTTTACTCACTTCTGCCATTCTTCTGGGAGACTGGTAGAATAGCATAAAATGACTATTTTTATAAAGAAAGCCAGATAATGATTTAGATGAGAAAACAGACTGCACTTTACACATAAAAGTAGATTTTAGTCTGACAGTTCTGTTCTTAATGCTCACTTAGAGTAAAAAAAAAATATGCACCCATCTACTATTTTTATTATATGATAAAGGTCAGTAAAATTATTATTTTTATTGCCCATGTAGTTTTCTTTCTCTCCTTCCAGTATATTAAAGAATTATCACTCATTAAAGAAGAAACAGTATCATTTTTCTTTGAACATGGGATTGGGGAAAACATGCTATTAAAACACATTTGGGGAAAAACAAAGCAGTTAACAGATATTTCCATTTAAGCTGATTAGAGTGACTGTAGAGAGCACATCCCAATTTTTGAAAGATGATAAGTCAAAATACATGACTTGCATTTTTATAACCAATTTATGCCTGCAATTTAAGAGAGAATTTCTTGATACCGAACAAGTGGCAATTGACACTTAAACTATGCTACTAGTTTAAACTAGTTTAGACATGATGAATAAAATTCTAGACAGATATTGAGGAAAGCCTTATTCAACAACCTCTTTTTTGACAAACTAGCTTTGATACTGAGGTGTAGAATAATATTGAGATATGCCTAGTTTATTTATTTATAAAGTTTAAATGTTTGTGAGGTAAGACCAAGTATAAAATAAATAATTAAGCATGATCTATTGAGATCTTGGTAACACCAATGGGGAAAATACAATTTAATGCAACAGGGATTTATATATAAAAATTTTTTTCCAGGTAGGTAATCAATGGAAAATCTACTAATATATTGATATTTGAATTTATGCTTAAATTATATTGAATATTGAAAGGTATTAAATATGATTATTTGGAGAAAAGAGGAATAAAGATGGAACTTGTATATGCTTTTGTAGATGGAGTAAAATGAAAGATCAAAAATGTTTCTGCATTTTTGTTTTGAAAAACATGACCATGAAACAATGAATAAGTGGTATGTAAAGCAAGAAATATTTTGGAGGTGCAAAGCATTGCACAGAGCTTTGCTCTGAATTAAATAAGTTTAATTCATCTATTAAAATATACATTTTAATTAGGCAGTTGGATGAGAAGTATAGTTAGACAGATTTTTTATGACAATGGTATAGATGGAGATCACATGAAGAGAAGACCTAAGCTATAAAAAGTTGAGAGTTTATGATTAATTATGACTCATTCTACCACTTAGTGTAGAAAATTCAGAAAAAGAGATGAAAAAAGGAGTGGCTAGTAAGGAAAGAGGAAAGAGGGGCAGGAGAGTATTGCCTTTGGAGGCGAGGACATGTGTCTGGAGAATATATTTTGTCAACTAGTGCTATAAAATTGCTGAAAATATGGGTTTTGGGTACATTGGTAAAATTGATAATTCCTATTGGAATGATGGAATGAGACTTTCAGTTGAAAACTGAAATGCAGCAGAATTCTTGTTATGAATGTTAGTAAAGAAATAATTGCAAGATGCCTTGATTTATATAGGGGATGTAAACCCATTTAAAAAAACAAACAGAAATGTAGATTGATTTAATAATGATAAAATTAATCCACAAGAGAAAGGAAAGAGAAAATGCAGGAGAGAATATGTGTGGAGAGAAATATTCTAGAAGAGAAAGGAAACTGGACTACAAGAAAAATGAGTTTACATAAATATAGGGATGCAATTTAGACTGTAAGGCTATAAAATTAAAGAATATGATAAATGCATGTAATAATATACTAAAACTAGAAGAGATTTCAAAACTGACATAATCAATTCTAGTTTTTTTTTTTTTTTAACTTTTCATTCAGTTAATCATTGAGCATTTTGGATGGAACTATGAGTAGAAAGAAGTGACAGCTCATGTAACATGCATTCTGAATGATATTTACAGTACAAGTAAAAAATTATACTTTAGTGTTAGGAGTCATGTGTGGGAAAGAAGAAGAAATGAGACGGAAGAGATTGATAGTGATCTGTGAGGTCAGCCCACTGATCGGGGATCTTGGGAAGCATGTCCAGGTTCAACTTTAATGAAGTTTTCATAATTTCATTATATACCCCCACAATGACCTAATGAAAAAGCAGCAACCTGATTCCCAAAGGCGTACATGGCATAAAGCAGGGAGAAGGCAGGGCTGGATGATAACAGGGGATTTCATTCGTGAGGGTAACAGCCATTGGTTATATGTCTCCTGATTCCAAAAAGGTTAGGGAGTTGTGTTACAGGTGAGAGACCTGCTGCTGACCAGAGGGGGTGAGACAGATAAAAGGTTTTCCTTTTATCGTTGGCATATCTCTCAACCCGCACCCACATCCCACACTTTAGTACCATAACATTGATCATAAACATGATAAGAATAATTAATCTCAGTTAATCAGGTAGATATGGAATTGATATTTTATGCAGCCTCTCAGTGGAGCTAGTGTTTAAATAGTAATGAACACCATGAGAAAATGTGGTATATAGTAAAGTGGGAGAGTGTGTCAGGGGAGAAAGTTGCAAGTATGCAAGTACAAAGACAATAAACTGTCTTTTGTTGGTTAGATGAGCAAAGAGGCTGTTAAGGTCTGAGCATAAGCAGGGTGGTAAAGATTGGAAGAAAACGAAATCAGAAAAAAATGGGTAGAGGAAATCAATTCAGAGTTCATTTAGGTAACACAAATAAATGTAGATTTTAGTGACATTAGGACAGGAAGGCAAGGTAATTTTTGAGCAAAGTGGGTAAACAACCTGATGCACTTTTGGAGATCTATTTGACCCAAGAATTAGAATAAATTAAAGACAGGAAAGGTGGAGTTAGGTGAATGATGAAAGAATGTGAGCATAATTAATTAACCAGAGAAAATAGTTGGAGAGGAAGAAGTCATGAAATCTAATGTTTATGTAAAGCTGTTTGTGTTTGACAGAAGGAGTCACAACTGGTAAAATTACCCAGAAACACAAGGAACAAAGGGTAGATTTAAGGATATATAGTAAGCAGATATAGTAAGAATTGTAGAGTGACTAACTGTAAGGAGCTGAGTGTGGGAAAGTATGGAAAGATGAATGAGAGAGTTTGATTTAGCTAAAGAGACTGGGATAGAATGTAAGCATGAAACATCTAGCGAGGTTATTAGGATTTAGAATGTTTTTCACATAGTGTAAAAGGATGGTTACTAATGTGTTAAATAAGGGAAGCAAGAAGTAGTTTAGGAAAAATTAAATACAGCATGAGTTCTGGCTGGTTATTGTAGCTCCTAACAACTAATAGGTCCCAATTTCACTGTTTTTAATGTAATAACTAATACTAAAAATGCCTCTTTTTCTCTTTCAAAAGTATCCCAGTTGGAAAATTAGCTACATGGTTATCCAAAATTAAGAATGGAAACAAAGGTCCACAACTTGCAGATAATTTTTATGGATTAGGAAATTAAAAAAAATACACATTATTGCATATTGTTCTGTGAAAGTGCTTGTGTGTAAGGGCATGTGTGATGTGTAATGTGTGTAGTTGGTTAAGGGAGAATTATCTCTGGTGATATTTTGGAATAATAAGAGTAAAATTAATTATCAATAATTTATTATGCATGCATCAGTGTTTCTAAATGTTATTTTGAAATTCTTTAATTCCACATATAAGAAAGAAACAGAACCAAATATATAACATATTTTCAAAATAAACTTACTCATAAAATTATTACTTTCAGTCTTATTGATGGTAGTAAGTGAATTCTTTCAAAGATGGTTACTTCTGTGCAATTCTAAAATTAATACTTATACATATATAAGCAAATTTATTGGACTGATGACATTGAAGTAGTCACATTTCACTAGAGACATTTCTATATTCATTCCTGAAATCATATTTGTGTATATCTTGAAATTTTATCTGAAACAATTATACACAAATAAATGAAGTACAAACACTTCAATTATTCAATTGTTAATTTAGGAAGCTTCTTGACTGTTTGGTTTATCTTTTACAGTAGTCATGGTTAATATTAATTACAACACTGAAATAGATCAACAAAGAGAATAAATGTTCCCATCATTGTGTATATGTTATTGTGTTTATGAATTTTAGGAAGGAGGAGTAAATATGAGGTGATATTTAATATAATTCTATTTGGTAGACAAGTTTAGATTTATTACTACTTTCTTCAGTTGCATAGTGTTGGCATCTGCTGGCACATATATAATTAATTTTGTGATCATAGTGAAGTAGCTGGAGGGAAACAATCTGCACACTCAACTATGCAGTAAAGTATAGCTTATAAATATCAAAGACAGAAGTTAAACTCAAATGAAGAATAAATAATTCTTTTCCATAATTGACTACATAATAAGGTTATATTTTCTAGGCAACATTTCTTAAAAATAGTTACATTTTTCCTGTTTGCCTAAAGCTACTGTGTATTAAAATATTTAGAATCACAGGAGAGTTTTGTATTCAAATGGGAAAAGGGAAATGATTTTGGAAGAATATCACTCTTTGGAAACAAACTAAATTTAGAATAAAAATTACAACAGAAGTAGTAGTTCAAGAAAACACATTAAAATTAACAAGAAGGCTATTATATAATTTATGGTTGTTATAAGGTTTTATATAATGTACCTTTTCTATTATATTTAATAACATGTTCTGTTTGAGTTTTGGAAAATAATATTCAATGGATAAAATTTCCGTGGCATACCATTTTAAACTTTTAAATAAAAAAAGTGCATGAAAATTATATATTACACCTTGCTGGAAGATATAAATTCCTAAAACACAACCAATGCCTGATTCCATAGTACCTTTTCCAAAATAAAGCAAAGAACAGAATTTCCCCATGATTGAACCATAAAAAGACATGACTGGGCTCTGATAACTGTGATAACATCAGTAATCAAATGAAAGGATATCATTTTTTATAATAACTATAGTTGAAAGATGCAGACCAAAAATCTCCAGATCCTCCAACTAGATTCAATTTTTGCCTCTGCAATTTCTTTCTATGAGATACATGAGAAGCTACTTAACCTCTGATGTGATCATTACAATGAGAGAATACCATCCACTTGAGAAGATGATTTTGGGAATTGTAGTTCAGAAGAGATGCTTTGGGAGATAGGTAGGACTTACTCAGGCTCTTTTCATAGTAAGTGTCAATATCAAATTGAAATAGAGTTCATAAGTGAGAAATTTATTATGGAGAAGGACAACGATAAGGTAAAATCTCCTGAAAGCTGTGCTTCTATATAACCAAGGAGAACACAGAGGAATTACCTAAATTAACTTTTAACAACTATGGAAATTGACCTAACTTCAAAAATTCAAGATGCACTTATTCTAGGGAAAAATGATTCAGTAGTAAAATGTGAACGGAGAGCTTTGTGTGCCATTAAGTTGTTTATTCCCAGCCTCCTCTTTCACCTCCAACATATCTTGACAAAAAAACCACCATTTTCACTATAAAAATCAGCAAACTAGACACCAAGAGATCTGCAGACCAGGCTTAGAGCTATCTCAAAGGCCATATATAGGGTATATAGAGCATTATCAATATGTGCTCCATTGGGTTTCTTTCTGTGTAAGTTAATTTCATAGAACTTATTATTTGAAAGATCTTGTTCAATGAGAAATGCCCTATATTCCAGCTCTCTGTCAAAAAAAAAAAAAAAAAAGCAAGCAAACAAACAAACAAAACAGTAGTTACTGTTTTATATCACAGATGTCTGATATTTTGGAATATCAAGAGATTAGCCAAAACTTTAAAATAAAAACTGGAAATACTACAACTATAGGCATTGTTGAAAAGTTCTCTTATATTCCTTAGGATCTAGAAAGTCATATGTATATGTAGAAAGTATAAATACCTAAGGAATACCTAGATGGCCTGAATTCAAACCTTTGGTTGACCTTGTGACTCTGTGCAAGCAGAAAGCAAAGAATGGGACAAAGACATGAGGTAGCAGAACAGTAATGCATGCTCCAACATATACACAGAAAGCATTTGGCAATAGATGGGAGAATGACTGGTTTAAAATCTTCAAAGAATATGATATGCAATATGTTTCATAGTCAGGTATTTGTTTTAACCATAATTCTATTTCTGAGGGAACCAATTGCCTTTAATATGGAAACTAATGTATCTTACTTAGCACATTGAATAAATAAAAATATTCCTTCTAACTGGTTTTGTATAAGTAATCTGTTAAGTAAAAAATGATAAACAGAAGGAATGCAGCTATTTAAACATCAGCAAAAGATGTTTAGTACAAAACTGATCTCACACAATGAATGATTTTCAAAAATTCAAGCTATTTATTGACATTTATTTTAAAAGACCTCCACTAGAGTACAAATATACATGGAGAGAAAAAAATATATATATATAATTGTATGTATGTGACATGCAATCGATTATGTACAATATAGCTTTGTTAGTTTTATTTTATGCACATATTACTCCGTTCAAATATAGAGTGGTGAGATGATATGTTCTGGAATATAAACCGCCCATTTTCAATTAAAGTCCCCAAATTTACTAATATTTGCATGTATCAACTAATAGAATATTTTATCAATTTCCTTATCTAAAATTTTATGTTTAATAATAACAATAATCCATGCTTCTTAAGGGAATAACATTTTATTCTGAGATATATCATTTTTTATATACATAAACTATTGATGGAAGTAATAATTATAAAACCTATTTCTATTGTACCATATCATCCTTAAAAGCATATGATGCTGCAATAGTTCATATTTTCTGAAAAGTTAATACCTTTGTTTTGTCAGTTGTTCAATAATTACTTACTGGCAATTTCTCTTAATGTACATGGAAAGCTACTGTTAGTATATTTTAAATAGATCATTCCAACACCATGCGTTTCTATGGTTTAGTTTGTTACTCTAGCTATCAATTAATAAGTTAACTCACTATGTTTTATAATTATTGGGAGATGTGTGACTACTGGGTCATAGACAAAATTCACAGAGGGCTAGATTTTTAGAATTTATCCCCATTTCCTGAGTCCCAATTCCCATAGGAGAAAGTTCATATAACATGTAGATGTACAGTGGATTGTATTAAGAAGAACCCCATATTTGAATAAACTCTTCCTTAATGGGGAAAAAGCATGACTGATATTTGCTTCTGAGGGAGACATTATCTTAATTACACTGCAGAGTAAACAAACCTGTCATTTATTCCACAGTAATCCATTTTCTGCTTTTCAAGTTTGCAACTTATACAAACATCCTTGAAAATGCAGCTTGAGACAAAGACAGTCAACTAGAGCTACCCCACAAGAGCTTCTATTTTTGAAAATCAGAGGATTATCTCCTACAGATAATAAACCCTGGAGTAAGACACATGGTTGACAAGCAGCTTATATCAGTTATTTTTCAGCTTTCTCGGGGATCTTCAAGGGAATAACTGGAATTAACACTTTTACTCCAAACCTTTCAAAACAAAGGCAACCACAGAGACTACAGGTAAAGGTACAGAACAGAGAATTTTCAACTCATTTTTCTTCTTCCTAAAGTAAACACTTCCCTGCTACCAATATAGAGAAATGAGAAAGAAATCATAGCATTACATGCATATATCATATTTCTTAGAAGCCTATATGAAAACTAAAACTGGCTACTGAAATACATGTTATTTAATATATATGAAAAAAAAGAAGCATGTAAGGCTTTTCAGTGGCATACAGCTTTACTTTAACACACAATGACATTAACAGTGAAGATGATGCTTATAAGAAATCTCGTCTGCTACAGTTTTATGGAAACTTCTCAAAGACATGAGATTCATAGTTAAAAGTACAGTTATTACCAGTATTCTCAGGGCCTGTTTTAGAAGAGAACGCACAAAGGGACAGATGTGGTGCACACATAGTAGATTAAGTTACAAGAGATGACTGAAAGCTAATGGATGAAAAATACATATGAGTAACTTTTTTCTATGAAGTAGATATATTCTGTGGAGTAGTTGAACAAACAGATCTGCCCATCACTAAATAGGAAGTCAATGACTCCAATTTTATGCCTATTTACCATAAAAACAAACATATGGATTTAGCTTACTATAAATGGCTGCTGATGTCTCAGTTCTCAAAAGATATGGAAACCTGAGAGACCCATGGAAAGTTATTTCTCAACATGGTCAAGGCCAAAGCACAATGATGTTGTCAATGAACTAGCAACACATTCTCCCAGAACTTCATTGAGGTAATATATCATTTCATCACAAGTTAACTGAATTATGCCTAAGTATGTGACTCTATTCCAAGTCAGGGAGGACAGTCCTGTGACTTCTTTCTTTTCTCAGACCCAGTGAGAAAACATTAACTTGGTGGACCTGAAAAGGCTGATTGTGGGCAGAAATGTTGAGGTAAAATGGGTAATAAAGGTAAGAATATAAGATTATTATAGAAACACACCAACAAAGAAGATTTTAGTTGAAAGTAATTTGAGTTAATTTGGTCTTCAAAATATAAATTCATTACTTTCACAAAAGTGAGTTAGAGCATAAGAAAGAACTTCTACCTATATCAGGTCAAGTAGCTGACAAAAGACCAGCACTAAGAGACACTGTGATATGTGTCTCTGAGGAAAGATTTTTTTGTCTCTACTAATATATGAAAACTTTCTACCTAAAGAATCCTTGTGGATAATCAATCTGGTGTAAACAAGCAAGAGAACTTTCTCTGAAGATTGGTCTATAGGTAATCATTCACTTCTGTCATTTAGTATGCAGTTTTAAAGCTGTTTTCCATTATGATCTTTTTTTTTCATATTTCCACAGAGAATTATCACCAGTTCATAGGGTAAGTCATAAAAAGCCTAACTAACAAATTGCTACATTCTTTGGGATATAAATTAGATGACATATTACTAAAATAGCTTCCTGTGCATGTGATAAAACAGAGTATGGCTATCTTCTCAATTATTTCACAGCTTTATATACTTTGAAATATAAGTGTGAATAAAATTCATTTTGACTACATAAGATACTGAACCCAGTCATCCTTGAGTGAAACTGAGTGCAACTTGATGGCAGGTATATTGCAGATTACTCACTTCTCGAAGGATATAAAGAGCTAGTGACATAGGATGGCAGAAGTACACTTAGAGTAGAATATATTAAACTGAAAAACTTTTTTAAAAACTATTTTTATCTACTTATATTGATGTTTCCATAAAAGAACTATAGGCTTCTCTCCTTTCAGGCACTTTTTCAGCAGTAAACTCACCACCAAAGTATCCATAGTCGACCACCATAGGTCCTTGCACTCCATCTCTTTCTCACTCACCCTCTGGTTTCCCCCATTTCATGGGCAGGTTTCAAGGATTATAATCTGACAGTCACATGAAACACATGTCTGAGTATACTGTGTTTCATATTTACCCAACATCATGATTTTCCATAATATTAATATTTTCTCACTGTGTCTGAAAAAGAAATAAAAATCACAAGGCTGTCCTTTCTAACTTGTAATTGAGTCCCATTCACAGTCATAATTCAGTTAACATGTGATTAAATGATGTATTACATCTATAGTAATACCAAGTATGATAGCTGGATCATTCCTAACTCCTCATTTGCACATACATATTAGAAGGCTAGATACTAGTCTTGGAAAACTGAACCAGGTGAAATAATGGTCCTACAGATTTGTTAAATGAAAATACAAAGAAAATATTCTCAGATTCAGATATGGACATGAATGGAAATATGCAGAGAGAAGATATAGTTCTAATTGGATAACTAACTGCATCCAATATTTAAAAGTCACTTACTATACACACGTAGGGGTTAGACTATATTCTCCAGCAAGAATGGCAATGGATACTGAAATCAATTTAGATTTTCTCATTAAAGATCAGCAAGTGCTGAAGGTGAAGGAAAAATATGTGCAAAATATGTTTGTAGGAAAATGGAGATAAAATAGAATTATACTAGAAAAATTTTATTGCTTCTTCAATAATCAAGTTAGGGCAGTTACAGTAAGAATTTATCTTACCATGCAACAGTTTGAATTTGGACAAATAAGGAGACTTCACTGTGTCACCCATAGTCATGGGTTAGAAATATAGGCAGTGTTAAATAATGACAAAAAAGTGTCTGGGACTGTTAAAAATTGCTCCATGTCTCCAGAATGCTCCTAAATCAGATAGTGTAGAAATGGATAATCTGAGGTCTTTAGTCAAAGCTTTGGTCATTTGGAATTTGCATTACATGGAAAATGCTTAATTCTCTTAGAAAAGAATGAAAGTTGAAATTATCATTGTAACACTGATTTATGGTTTGTCAACCATAAATTTAAACATACACAGCTATATGATACAAAAATGGTTCCAAAGCTGATATAGTAAAATTTAATATTATAAGTAATGCTCTCTCAAGGAGGAAAAAAATATTTCCAAAGTGAAGATGAACTCAACCATGATATAATACCTATAGAATCTGACTGAAAAGAAAAAAAAAAGTGTGTTTATTTTTAGAAAACACACTTACTTGATTATATATTTTTTTCAACACATATAAAAGAGTGAAAACAAGAGTGGGTGATGAAAGAAAATATGATTAAAGTATTTCAGAAGACAATAAGAAGACATGGCTATGATTAACACAATTTGAAAGAAACTATCTTCTCTCCATCAAATAGCTCAAACCTAGTATAATATGGAATATTTACTGGTTTTATTTTATATAAAAATAGAAACAAACATTATACAATAAATAAAGAATACAAGATGTCAGTGTCAAAAAGATTTGAATGAGGCCTCTGTAAAATCGATAAAGTGTTAAATTCTTGGCATGAAAAAAATAATTGTTCCTGCTAGAATTCACTTTTCAGTTTGATTTGTTGTTCTCTGTGTCTTTTCAGGCAAAAGTCAAATTGAAGTTGGTAGTCAACTATCAGTGAAATGTGTTCGAAACCTGTCTCTATCTACTTGCTCTCACGTCTATAGAATATTCTTTATGGAAATGTTTTATGTCATAATTCATATTAGGGTCTCACCATTGTAGATATCATCCTTATCTGTATCTTTACAGAAACTGGGTATCATTTTCTTTTTACACTCCATAGCTCCACATCAGTACTGAGCTCAGTCAGGAATATTCTCTCCTAGGTTTGGGCCAGTGTTTCTAAATTAAAGCAAATTGGTTTCATCCAATCCTTACTGAGCACCATGTCACACAACAATGAGAATCACAAAGACATTGCATGTTTTCTGCTAAGGCTACAGAGTTATAACTTTCCTAGGATATCCAGTAACCATTCTTAAGCTTAAGAATCCAGTCATTTTAGCTCCAAAGCCTTTTGCAAATACTCTGGTGACTATGTAACTAGCACATCTTGAGGAAGTATAATACATAGTTACATTATTAAAGTGGCAAGACATCTGTGCTGCTGAGATTTGTAACCCTCAAAACTAAGGCAAAACGTACTGGGATTCAGTGATATAAAACTTTTCCTTTAGCATAGGACAGGAATATGCAGTGAATTTGTAGGATACGTAGTTACAGACTTTGGGTGGCAGGAGCTATGAAATATATGGTGTTATTAATCACAGGGGTTCTCCAAATAGATATAGATCAGGTAGGAAAATCAAGACTTTCTATATATATTTATATAAATTAGCTGCCTAGAGAATCATGTATTATTCAGATCAGAAGAACAACTTGTTATTCTAGCACATTACCTCCTTATGTATTTATGTTTTTGAATGCAAAACAGAAAGCTGAATTCAGGATAAGGAACCTTAATGATTTATTTTTGAGAGCATTTCTAATAACTATTTTGCTGCAGTTTTATGTGCAGTGGATTTTAATAAGTAAATGTCACAGGGGATTGAATGAGTTATGCTAAATATTGGAGTGTTCAGATTATAAATTATTACTTGCAAAAGAGATTTTAATATTATGCTATTATTTTGTGAAAATGTCATTCTGAAACATAATACCTGATCATGTACTAGTATGCAAGAAGCAATTTATCAGTTCAAGTACTCTAGAGATTGATATCTAAAATATTAAGAATTAACAAAAATTACATGAAAATAAACAATTACTAAGTTCAGAAATTCTTAGGAATTAATTTCAAGATAAACTTGATCTGTACATAAGCATCATAAAGTCCTAGAACTTGTCTTTAATGATCTAAATCTCTGAAAAAAATTAAAAGTAGAAAGTTTTCAACATAAACTTGGGTAAAGAGGCTTTATGCTCAACTTAAAAATTAGAATAATTGAGGAAATAGAAGCTGCATTCTAAATATGCAAACTCATATTCATTTATATATGTATGGAATATTCATGTATGTTTTAGATTAATTTTTATATTAAATTTGTAAAGTATTTTTAAATGAAAATAATACTTATCCATTTGAATAAAAAATCATGTAATATTCTTAAATTTCTATAGGTCAGATTTAGAATTATGCTATAGACTACTTAAATAAAAACTGATAAACTATTCTTAGGCTATTAGTCATCAAGGAGAATTAACTTAGGGGAGAACAATCAAGAGTAGTTCCACAAATTAGTATTTTCTTTCTGTATTAAAAGGGAAAATATGTATTTGACAATATGTGTCAAATATTTCAAATATGAAACTGAGAATTATACGTAAGCCAAGGGTTAATGAATAATGTAGATATTTTATTTGTACCTATATTATGTTATCATTTCCTTCTTTTTAATATTAGCATTTCTAAGTAAAAGAAATTGTAGAAATGCACAACGAAGTAAGAGAATTTAAACATAACAAAGACATATTCATAAAACACATTCTTAAAATTTTAAGAAATACCTCAATCTCTGAGTTATGAGAACATATTTTTTATGGACAGAACAATTCTCTCTTAAGTTGCCTTTGCAACCATATCACAAAACACCTCTCAAAGAGGTTAGATAGACAATCAGAAGTCATACAATTGGAAATCTTAAATATGATTTCTAACTTCAGTAATAAGTAGCAGTTTTCTTAGGAGATATTTAAGTCCTTTCTACCTCAAATCTACTCAATGCTATATATGAGGAAAAGAGAGAGTACATGAATTTATACAGACATTTGGAAGAAATGAAAGTAAAAGGATGCATACAGACAATGCTTTCCCAAATCTCTTAGAGTAGACAAACAGCCTACTATAGTACATTGTACGGAGGGCTATCAGGTTTTGCTAACAGAGAGGAGACGTTTCAATTTTCACAATTCTGTTACTGGGTTAGACAGCTATGACCGACATAAAAAAAGGGTTACCAAACCACAAGAAACACACTTACCAACTCATCATTCATTTTACTTATCACTTATAACTTTCCTGACATTTGCCAACACTCTGGAAATCAGATGATCTGGTGTCGTATGCAGAACAACACCAAATTAGAACTCAGCTACCAGGTGTGCCCTCTTTGTTTCTGTACTTGTGTCAGGAGACCAAAATTCCATGTTCCAGTCTGGAGCACAAGTGAATTTGGTCCACTGATCACAAATATAAATCCTTCCCTTTTCAGTCTTATACCAATAGATCAAATATACTACAATGATAGTAGCATGTTATCTTTAAGTTAGTTTCCCTCACAAGACATTTTCTGAAACTTTTAGATCTGATCTGAAAATGTGTGATATTCTAGCAATGATATAACACCTAATTTTTAGACATCAAATCTCAAAATATTCTTGGAATTCTGTGATTAAAAAAATGAATACATTCCTTTGTAAGGTTATATCTTACTATTCTTTCTTTCCAAACCTCTTTGACATAGATATTATCACCATACTATCATTGCTAGTATTTCTTTAAATTGTCATTTATACTTTACATTTACACTATACGTTTATACTTTAAATTACCATTTCTGTGAATGCACTTTTAAATCTTACATACCTTTGTTTTCTAACTGTAACTGTATACCACCTTGCCTGAATTTGTTGTACGTGCGAATAAATGAATGAAATTTAGCTTTCTTTTTTTACATTTAAAGTATCAAATACTTCAATAAATGTTCTCCCGGGCTATTACATTTTTAACATGTCCCTAAATTAGATTTTCTTTGATGTTATTTATGATGTTACAATCAACTTCAAATGTGCACTCTTTTAATGTTTTCATTAGAAAGAACATAGTCTAAATTTCTATTCCAAAGAACTCTATTCATGTTATATATTATACTCTGAACCTTTCCCATTCATTACCACATTATTAAACACCCTAAGTATTATCATAGTTCCAGTTCTTTCTACTCATCCTTTCCCAGGTAAATTAAGTCTACCTCCAACTCTCTTTGCTCTCTGTATTTCTTAACTGTTCTATAGGACAACTTTGTTACTTTCAAAGCACTCTACTCACCCCTTCCTATAATGATGACATTATTTTACTCCTGCGAAATTCTTCTGCCTTTGGAGTCATTTGAATTCTGTGAGATATATATTTAGGAATTGTGTGTAGTCTGTGAGGAAAATTTCTTTAAATTCTGTCAGTTACTAATCAGGTGACTTCAAGGACTATATTAACTCTGCTTCAGTTTGCCTATCTCAAAAGTCGACACAATTATATTAATTTGTCTTGAAATTGATAGTGTTAAATTATTTTAAATGTATAAAGTGAAGGTCAAAGAAAATAAAGACCGTTGCCTGTTTCCCTCTGCCTACTGCCTAAATTACATTGTTATCCAGTGGGCAATCAATATTCATTGAATAAATGACTGTGCTAGGAAAATGCCTGGCATTCACTCAATGAATATTGATATGATTAACTCTATAGGTGCAATATAGGTTATTTAAAATATAACTCAGTGTTTCTGAAGTGTATTTAAGGAGACTGATAAGAAGAGGCAATTTACTCTGTAAGTTAAACATATAGGCACACAAACACCCCATACATAGAGTTTCCACAAGCTTCACACATAGTAAAACCACGTCCTGAATTCTATCCAGATTTCTCCTTTATCCATTGTTATAGAGAATTCTGGGGTCATCTCTGAGAGTTATTTTTTATTTTAAACTAATATTTATTAAATGGCAAGGCAAAAATGATAAAATAACGCAAAAAAAAAGATTTTTAAAAGCATCTAAAGTTATACAAAAAGAATAATCATAGGAGGGAAATCTTTAAGTCATAGACCAACAGTCTTAAACTCCCTGGATCTAATTTAAGAACATTTACAAATCTTCATTAGTTGAAATATGTCACCAAGTATAACTTATATGAAAATATATAATGAGCAGCAAAAGAAAAATTTTCTAAAATACTGTGTACTAAATTTTTAAAAAGATCTTAAAACTCTCTATGGGCTACTTAGAGGCAGGTTTTCTACTATATTTCATGAATTACTTCCCCAGTTACTCATCTCTACCTAGAAATTCATATGTAAAGCAAAACACAAATAGTCCAGCTCTGTGCTGAATAGTAATGATTCTTAGTTCTTTCTGACTTACATAATTCAAAGATTCAGTAGTGTTAAATATTATTTCTATATTGCAACCTGAAATGATTGTGCCATTTATAGAATTATAATTGCTTATTACTTTTGGGAAATTCAGTTCTTCATGCTCTAAGATCCTTGTCAAATTTGACGTTTACCTTCGAATTCAGATCTCCTATGATCGAGGGTATATAAAATCCAAGGACCCCAGTTATCCCCTGTAGTTTTATACAAAATTGCTTTTGTTGCTACAAAATAAGAATGAGAATGTAAGCTCTGTCATTTTTGTAGGCTAAACACCGAAAGATAAGATTACAGTGCTTGAGGAGATTTTTGTTTTGTAACTAGTCACTGTCAAAATGAACTCACACCGTGTTGCCTCGAGAAAATAAAAATTCTATCCTAGAAAATAGACACTTCAGCATATGCAATGATCAGGGGGCCTGCCTTGGGAAAATTGCCAGCCAGGCAGATATTCAGAGTATACAGGTAATGGATGATGTTTTATTTTTATCTTGGGTTCTGAAAATTTCCCAGGGATACCTGAATTGAAGTTCTAGACAAAGTTCTGAAGCCAGCCCATGTGTATAGGTAATTAGACTGATGTCACCCCCATTCCAAGAATCCAGGGATTGGAACTGTGGTCTGATAACTACAAATATGCGTGAGGGTGAGCATTTTTGTCTCTTGGGGCAGGTTATTGGAATACATGCTTCTATCCTAAAATTTTCAAATGTCTATCTATATAAAATGAATAGTATACAGAATTTTAATAAATAAAAGGTATGTTGCTTTTGAATATCACATGAAAGGAAGTGAAAAATGCTAAAGATCTATAGATGAAGTGTAGTAAAATCAAATGTGATCTGTGTTAGAAATATAAGAATATGAGTACACAAATGTAGAGAAAAGAAGCAACTTCTAAACTCAACAAAATCTAGTGAGATTTCACAAAAGCTTTACAAGACATAAAGATCTGCTTTCTCTTAGACCCCTGAGAGTTTGTACAGGGCTAAGAAAATCACTCTACTGAAAATAAGATGGATTGGATTTTAAGATCTATGATCAGCATTTTTCTCCTAAGGAGTGTTCTATCACTGTTGTAATAGGTGAGACAAATTTAGTTGCATACAACAGAAATGTATTATCCTGTAATTCCATATGTTACAATTTCAAGGTGGGTTTCACTGGCCTGTAGAGGTCACCTGTATTCCTTTATTGAAACCTCTTTCTCCATCTTCAAAGTGAGAAAGGTTGTGTTTATAATCTTTATTCCACAGTGACATTTCTCTGCCACTGTCCCACAGGGAACAATTATCTACTATTGTATAGGTTTATTATAGAGTCTTTTCAGATAGGCCTTAATAATCTCTCCATCTCAAAAGCTATACCTCAATCACAATTGCAAAGACCCTTATGTTACATAAGTAATCTACTAAGAGGTTCCAGGGATTAAGGGGTGGACATATTTGAGGAGGGAGGAGATATTATTATACTTCTAACACACTCTGAGTAATATTATCCATAGGAAATTTAATGCTAACAGATGCTAATATACCTCAAATTGCTTCAAGCACATTTAAAATAATATGAGATATTTCTATTAGGTCCCTTCCAATGTCCGTTTTAATTAAAATGATGTAAAATTTGAAATATAACATAGATACACCCATGAATAGCTATAAATGGAATTTCCTCAGTTATAAATCTAGTCAAGCTATAGCATATCATCAGAAATCTTTTCTCCCACACTAATAATGATGATAAATTGTATAAGCTATAAATGTCAATGTTTGAACCAAAAAAATGTTAAATTAAGAACATTGCATAAAGGGACGAGCCACAGAAATAAAGAGATTTTTCACTAATATCATGCTAGTCCTACAGAGAGTAGAGGTGTGTTTTCTGTGGAACGACCTAAGTTCATTGAGGGATAAGAATTTCAAATAGCTACCGGATCCACATGTTCATTGCCGCTATGATATAGGACCTAAAGAGTAGTGTAGTTAGTTGCTGTCTTCACGTCTGGTAGAATCAGAAGGAACTTGAATAACCAGGTTGTAAGTTCCCTCTCAAAGTTTACTACACAAATAAAATCCCTTAGACAGAATAACTCTAGTTTTGCTAATCCCTGAATAGCTGTCTTCAATGTGCTACAACTTGACTTAATAAAACAAATGTCTGATGGGTGCTGTGATGGGAATCGGGGTCACCTCTCCCTCCCTTTCATACCACAAAGGTGTCTGCCCCAAACTCTGATTGTTCAAGCTAGGTGTAAGATTTTTTAAAAACCCAGGATACCATAGGTTTAACATGGTATTGAGTCCCATGCTGTGTAAGATATCCATATGGCAAAATGTATCTTTGTTTAAGGTACCAACTGAAATAGGTCACTAAGTTTTATTCTGATAACTGAACAAAAATGTGAGATAAGATGTCAGATGAAGAAAATGCAGTACAGAAATGTAAGACACTGCAAAGCTCACACAATTAAAAGTAGTCAAGGGACTTTGTAGTTGTAGAGCCTTGTTCTGCCAACTCCCTGTTCTATTGCCTCTCTCCAAAGCCTTTTCTGAAGGTTAAGTGATACGGGAGTTCTTCACTCTTTTCCACTTTGGAGAAATGTGAATGGAGACAGCAAAGTCTCATCCTGTTAAAAGAGAATTCTAATTGCATAGAATGGTTTAAGTGTGTTCTATCTGTTAGTGGATTTTCTAGGGTTGCAAATGCATCAGTGAACAGCAAAAACCTTGTCCATCATGCATTAATTTAGAAGCAATACTGACAAATTACTATAGTTCATAATGTAGTATGGTACTGTATGAAAAAATTCTACGAAATATAGATGATATAAAAAGGCATACAGCATTCTGAAGAAACTATTTTAATTGCCATTAAACCTCTATTATATCACCACTGAGTATCTGAACCCCTAGTAGACTCGGAGCCCAGATGTCTATCAAACTTACCTTTTTATCAGCAACCACACCAGAATGTGTCACAGTTGAAAAATCCTAGAGGGAAGGAAAAGAGAGCAGGATTTTATTTCATTTTATTCTTCCCACCTATAGTACTAGCATTCTCAATGTGAAAAAAAATAATATCTGAAATCAGCCAGAGAACTTCTCTGTAGGCACAAAGAGTAAAAGGGTTCGTCATCACAGCTTGAGCCTGGTAACAAGTCAAAAGAATATGTGAGTTCCCATCTTCTCTATTAGTGTCCCCATACAGAGAATGAGTAATTTATAGAAATAACATCAGGAAGCAAGAGGTGATACTTTCCATAACACTCTCCAAAGTAAATATGCTTTCTGCTTATCAGCAACTCAAGCTGAGACTTTGATAGTACCATTCCACATTGTCATTTTTTCTCTATCCTCCAGGCGATGCCTTAACTTCTTAAATTAACTATTATTTTCAATATTAACAAATATATGTATATATAAATATTATTAACTTATGCATTTCTTAAACCTATCATTTAGAAACCTAGTGGTTTAAATCCCAGTACCTGAGAGTTACTGGACATAATACATTATTTAATCTTATCTAGAGATAAAGTACAGGTATACTTTGTGGAAATCAGTGGAAACCAGATCCAATATAGATTTACTTTACACAAAGGTCTAAAACTTAACATACTACTTAATGTTAATAAAATTAGTTTCCACATAATCATTTCCACATACTTGTAATAACATTATGTTGGCAAAGATACTAATTCTATAATACGAACATGCATTCATACATGCATGCATTCATGCTAAATCACATCCAAAACATTTTCTTAAATATGTTTCAGAGTTTAACTCCTTAGTCGAGTCCAAGCTGGCTTCTAATCCCATATCTCTGATAAAAATGTTCTCTTACAAGTTTGTAATGTTGAACAAAGAACAACTGTCTTTGAACTTTGATTCACTAGAGCAGACTGATTATATTTTGTTAACCTTCATGTATAAATGGAAATAAGTAACCATGATGCTCTGTAGTTTTCATTTTAACCACATGTTTTTACAGTGTGGGACTGATTGAAGTTCATAGACATTTTGTGTGAGCATACACATTCTGTAACATTGCTGAAAGGTACAGTGGAGTGGTTACTATCAATTTTTCTTTCTTCCCTTAAACAGCCAAACGATCAGACAGAGCAAAGATTTTAAAGCAATGTACAATTGCTACCAAATGACTCTAATCCTGTTAAATTTTTTAAATTCAATGAACAAAAGTAAATATTTCATAATTTTATTATTACCACAAACTATGAAATTTGACATGTTTAATGGTAACTGTCCTAAATTAAAAATAATATTGTGCATTCGGAAACAACACTGGAAATGATGTCTACAGTTGCTAATATGTGCTGATAGCTAATTATAAAATATTCTGCATTTAATAATAGCTCAAATTTTTATTGGCAAAGGTAGCCACATCTGTGCTGCTGGAAGACACTGAAAGTAGCCTAAGTTGTTTTAAATTTCTTGAAAATTATGACAACCCACTAACTGCTTAGTATTTAGGAAATTTATGCTACATTTTACCTGTGTCTAAGCAGTTTGCATGAATATACCTAAGCTAATAATGAGCCTGTCATAAGTTTAATTCAAGAGGAGTTCCTATTTCACTCCAATAATCCTCAAATGCCAATATTTATCTGTTGTTTAATATATGATAGGAGTACCCAGAGGTTACTCTGAACATTTCATGCTTGTCAACTATTTAATGACTCTCAACTATGGTTAGTATATTGATATACAGAAAGTTTTATTTACTACTTTATAACTTTGAATTTTAAATATTTTTGAACTTTTCCTATTGCTTTTTTTTCCATTAAGTGATATAGATTCGTGTGCTATTAATGATGTCACACATCCTCACTCCCAACTTCAATACCAGCAGTGTACTTATGTAACACTGTATGTGCAGTAATATAAAATATCTTTCCAAGACCATCTTTAATCGTGGTTCTCTGTCCTGTATATCATTGCAATTTTTTTTTAATCTCCCCTGGGATAAGATTAAATGACAAGTGTATGGAACATGTAGAAAAAAATCTAATCATATTAATTTCTATATGACTATTTTTTGTATAGTAGAATTCAATGTCAGTGCTGTCCGTGCTAGCTAGATGGAGAAATACAAGGACTATAATTAACAATGTGTTTATTTTCTAGCATACTAGGCAGAAATTTAGCCCCCCATAGGAAGATAAAAATGGAAAAGCAAATTAAAATGGATTTGAGCCAGTACATTGCTAGATCAATATCTGGCACTCCGCAAAGGTTCTATAGCTATTCAGCAGCCTTATTACTTCTACCAAATGACCAAATGCTATCTATGCATATTTACAGAGAAGGCAAAAATTAAAATCAGGAAGGACAGATATTAAGAGTAGTTCTCAAACATGATTACTATTAACATAACAAGAAACAACCTATGCTATCCCTCAGTGTTATAAATAAATACACCCCTCCCCTGAAATATACATGAAAATATAGAAGAACTTTCAGGATTTTTCTTTTTCTTCTTTGAGGGTAGTTTTGCTTATTTAAAATCTACCCCCCCCCTTGCTCAATTAGGCTGAAATAGTGGCTTCAATGGCAGTGTCTTTAGCTTGAAGGTTGGACTCTGATTCATTGTCAAACTTACATTTTCTCACCCCATGTTCACAGTGATTGGCTCAGCAATGGATTCCACATGTGTTAAAATCTTCACTGCACAGACTCAACCTGCCCACAGTGAAAGGTGAGGATTATGTGTGTGAAAAGTGAAGCTATGTCATTAAGTGTTTAGTGAAAAAAAATATCTTTCCTCACTTACGAAAATGGGTGCTATCTGTGAATGGTGAAATAAAGTCGTTTGTCACTTTCTCTTCTTCTGAACTTTTCAGTTATGGGAGTGAATGACTTCCCTTTATTCTTTCAAGCAATTGGAGGGACTAGAATCCATTAACAAATACAATTAGAAAATGTGTATCATGGGACTTGCTGATTGATAGAGTGAGATCATTCTGGTATCTAGGGAATATTTGGGGGCTCCATCAACTCTTTAGGAAATTATTGAATTTTTAAAGTGATCATTTAAAGGCAATGTTTCAGACTGAATTATCACATTTACCTCAGGGTTTTAATGTGTCTCTTTTCTGACTTTCAAGTATCTGGTTATGACGTTCAGGCCTCAGAGATCCATTTTTCTTGGACCTCTTACCTGAGTCGTGCATACCCTGGCATTTTTTTCATTTGTTTTTAGAGGTGCAATTCTACGACACTACCCAACTAGCTATAACTAACGACACTACCCAACTAGCTATAACTAGTGACTTCATCTGGTGAATTTTTGCGTTCATTTTCATGTTCATATGTTGTTTATGTGTTGTCACAGCTTTATGCTATTTTTACCTATTTAAGCTACTTAAACTATCATAACAAATTAAGTTTTGTAACATTTTACCCAAACTCTCTTCTGTTTCATAGCCATGCTCTACAAATTATTCTGTTTTGCAAGTGAAAATTATCATTAAATATCACAGTTGCCCAAAATAAAATTAGATGATATCCTAAAATTATATGATATGGGGTTAAGCAGTTGATACTCACCTGGACAGATAACATCATTCCTAAGTGACTTCAAGGACAAGGTGAACCTTTGTGAACAGGAACTCAAGCCAGCGACTTGGAAAAGTAATCCTGTCTATGATAGAGAAGTCTCTTATCCACTGTCAGCATTTATGAGACTGGTAGTTTGTGACTTAAATAAATATGTATATGGCATATACATATATATATATATATATACACACACACACACACATATGGTCTCTCTCTCTCTCTCTCTCTCTCTCTCTCTATATATATATATATATATATATATGGTTTGTATCTTGTATCTATATGTGTGTGGTCCTTATTAGGTAAGTAAGTTGATCAGACTTTTTTCTTTATTATATTATATAACCAGCAACTGGGGTATTACATCTTCCCCATGACTCTGTAGCCCAGGGGTGTTCATTTATGTGAGTGTGCACAAGTGGGCCTAGGAGAGTGGAAATAAAGGAGCATGAGCACAAGTGAGAGCACAGAGAGAACAAGAGAATACCAGAAAGCTAGAGAGAGGTGGAGAAAGCATGTGAAGATTCCTCGGGGAGATTTGGGAATCACCTGCCTCTCACTTCTCTTGGCCCCGGCCCTGGGCCTGCTCTGCCTTGCTTGTTAGTGTCTGTGTAACTGCTAGTACTAATAAAGAACCTACGCAGATTGGTGAGCCTGACGCTTGCACTACAGCCGGCGTCAGGAACAGAATGTTTTTCTTACAATCGGAGATAAGGATGGTTACACTTCAGTCCTTATCTCCGTTTTTGACTTTTTAGCTTTCCTAAAATTCTTGGAATTTCCTAAGTGGTTGGAACAAGACAGAAAGTTCCTTTCAACCAGATCAGAGTTTAAGTTAATGAGCTGAGTTTGGACAAAGATTTAATTAGAATAGAATTCATACTGCATAGATAGTCATATGTATGCTTATATGTATCTATTTAATTTGCAAAGAATATTTGCTTTAAATGTCTTGGAACTGATTGATTAAAAAAATTACAGTAGCCAAACTGTTACTTTTTAAATATGGACATAATTCTTAGAGGAAATCTTTTTCCTACTTATAAATGCTCATTTGGCTGAAGATCCCTGCGATAATTTCAGTAGTGAAAGTAATGTAGTATATATACATTCTGATTTTCAATGATGCACAGCTGAAGCTTATCTAATGTTATAATTCAATGTTGCTTCAATAATTCCAGTAAATTCAATTATTTAAAATTTAACAGAACTGAATTATTTTGTACAATGAATAGTTGCAGTTACATTATATTTTACATTAAGTTTTGCCAGCATGTATATACCATTAGAAAGTATCTTATTTATGCATATCTATACCAGCTACCTGGGTGTCAGACTCATATGCTTATGTTCAGAGACACACCTGTTTAAGTATTTGTATGCAAGCTGAGTAGTAACACTCACAGGTTCAAGCTTTCCGATTATTTTTTGCTCATTTTACTGTCTTACTGTTATGCATGTTATATTAATAAAACATAACATGTTTGTTTAAACTTGCATTGATTTTTAAATCAACACTGATTTTGAACAGAGCTACCCTCTGAAGCTTAAACTGAGTTTGTATTGATTTTTTGACTTTGTGATGTACAGAGACCTGCGCCTTTCCTTTTATAGAACCCAAACATAAAATTCATTAAATAGACTGATATATTTTCCAATTGAATTAACATAATTTTGATCTCTTAAATTAATACTTAACATTTATACAAAATTATGTTTTAGGTAATTTTAAAATATAAATGTTTTTATTGTATTATGGGTACTGAACTTCTTCAGGGAGACTGGCAATCTAATGTTTAGAAGGCTATTGGACTAAAAACCTATAGTGTTATGGGTTTAAAATTTTACCTTATAGAAGTACTATTGTCTTTGGAAAAATATTTCTAGAAGTCTAATTCATAAATGATAATACAAATACTGAAAATGATAGAAATAAAGGGATTCAAGTAATTTTATTATCATAGCTTGTGATGAAAGCAAACATCTCTAATGAAAGCCTATGTGTGTATATGTGTATATTTCTATGTATTTTTATAAAAAATAAAAATTAGTTTGTAAAAAGTTTTTTTTAATTTTGTCAACATTTTATTATACACACGTGAACAGAAGCTTGTCAATAAATGAACCATTCAAATTTATATTTTAAAATACTCTTTTATATATGAAGATTTAGAGTATAAATTTTGGAAACAAACCTCTGAATGAATTTTTCAAATCTAACAAAAAAATATTTTTTGAATTTCAAATTATATATGTTGTTATCTCTGTAGTTTTAATGGAATTTGGAGATAATACTTGCACTAAAATATACCAAAAATGTATATCATCGTTAATGAAGTGTTTTGCTTTCATAAAAAAATAAGATTTCAAAATGATAGCAATTACATGCTATATATCATCATTCTTAGTCTAAATGAAAATATAATGTTAGAGATGATTCAATTTATGTGTAAAGTAAAGGGTTATAAATAATTGGGTAGATAAATAAATAGAACATATTTCAAAGAAATCCATCTTTTCTGATTCTTTATGTGCTTCACCATCTTTATCTTCTCTCCCTTCTGCATCAAAATCTCCCTCTCTAACAAGATATTTTTAAAAAGTAACAAACACTCACTATGTTTCCATCAAAAAAAGATTTGTCATATAAATTGAAGGGATTATAACATTCAAAAATATCTCCAAATTCACGGAGAGGAAAAATAAGATCAAAATAAAAACAAAACAGAAAAAAAGACAACTAATGGAGAAATCAACACTGTAACAGAAATAAGAGTCTGATTTAGGATATTTCCTTTTTAACTTCCAATTTAAAGTCATTAATTAGACATAAAAATTAATTTGAAGAAAGTCAAATATGAATGCTCAGGGAGTTCATTACATCCCCCTCTTTTGGTGGCTTAAGACTTAGTCATTTCCTACAAGTGAAGACTGATGTAACATTTGTGTGATGTCAATGTAGTTTTATGTACATGTAATCAACTAAATAACATGTGTGTGGATAATCTAGTTGTTGGCTAAATTATATCTACAAAGATGCATGCATATATATGGAAATATAAGCATATATCCTTATTCTTAAAGGACAAATTATTTGCTACCAGATGGATGCTTTGTAATCTAACTCTTAACACTGTATATACACTGCATAACTAATTACTATGCCCTCCTTTGCATGTTGACCTCTGACATTTATTTTGCAAATCAAAAATATAAACTATTAAATACTGAAAATTGTAGTAATTATAATTCATGTTAGAATTCTTGGTTGTCAGATACAAGAGGTCAATATTCATGCCTTTTTGTTTATATTTTAAAGACTATATGTTATCAACACTAGAGTAAGCATGATGTAAACTAAATAACTGAATGAATAAATGTTTTGTTTTTTAATAATTCCTTTCAAGATATATGAAAAAGTCAAAGTGTAGGTTATCTGACAATTAAAAGTATCAAGTTAACTATTATAAATTTCAAGCATCTTGAAAACAGATATGAATGGTATCTTATAGAAAGCTTCATTTAATGAACATTTATGATTAATAAAGATAAAAAACAGTGATATAATATTTATTTCTAAACTTTCAGTTTTGAATGGCTTAAAATAGTATTGCTGAGAAATTTTCAAAGACAAATAACAAAAATTATATCAAAAAGTGCCCAATATACATAAATATTAAAATTTTAAGGACAACTTGAATTCAAGTATTTTTCTGTCACCTATTATATGTACCACCTTAGAAAAATTGCTTAATCTTATGAAAAATAAATTTAATCTTTAGTGAAACTCTCCAATAAGCATGTTCTTTCTCATGAGATTGTTTGGATTTATATCAGGTATGTGAAACTGCAAATATATTATGTAACATGTTAATAGTTTCATAAATAATTACTATTATAAAATTCTTAAAGAGTACAAAATCATTCACTGATGAACATATTCAATATTATTGAATACCCTTAAAGAATCATCATATTGAAAAAATGATTTTAAAGAATTTTTTTATTTTCTTTTTCTTTTTTTTTAACACTTCTTAAAAGTTAACAGTGGTAGAAACATCTATTAGTTTCATGTTCATTAAAAATAAATAAATAAATAAATAAATAAATAAATAAATAAATAAATAAATTCAGTTCCTAAAAAACTGAAATAAAGGATACTGAAAGAACACTGTATAGAATACAAAACTAGGCCTATCAGCAAACAACATGGAAAAAGTAAAAAATAAATAGTATACAAAATAATGACTGTTGACTAAGCAGTCACTAAAATAAGACATTTTTAAATGTATAAAATATAACATTTTCTTAAAATGCAGTAATTATCATAATCCAAATATTATTTCTTGCCTTTAACTACACACAACCATACATACATGGAGATTTGGTCATTTTATAATAATTGCAAAAATTCCATATATATGAAAAAGAAAACAATATATTAAAATACTTATTTGAGCATATAATTTAAGTTATATTTAAGTTTTATATATTGATATGTTCATATTTGAAATGGTGTTAGTTTGCAAGTCAGATAACTGTACTATAATGTAAAGAGGTTACTAATATAAAAAATTAGTATATTTTCAACTATGTGCATTTGATGCATGGATCAGAAATCCATTAACTGTTCCACAAAGCAATATAATACCTCAATAGACAATTATATAAAAAACAATATATTAATTTCTATGTTTTCCAACAAATCAGTAAAACATATGCATGAACAAAGAGATAAATGCACTTCGTCTTTATAAAATAATGCTTGTGTGAGTGGACCTACAATGTGATTTTTCGTCAATGCCACTCACTCAAATTTTCTCTTGAGTTTCACCATATTCCACATTAGCCCAGCTTGCTTTAAATCCAGAATATTTCCCCTAATTTCAATAATCATTTGTGTACTTTGTACATTGTTGTAAAAACATTGTGTATAATCATTTGTGTCTATATTATACATTTGTATACATTATGAGCATTATGCACATTTACTCTCATGTAAAAATATTGTATATAATCATCTTGTAAATTTTGTACCTTTGTGTACATTATTACATTTACATTGTGAAATGCATTACATAGGCTAACAGAAAATTAGCAAATTGCTCAAAGGATTCTCTGATTTTATATTTTGGATAATTATCATTTAGTCACATCAACATGACTTTTTGCCTATTGGCTGATGGAGAAACAGGAATGACTCAGTATGCCACAGAAAATCAAATACAATAAGCTTAAATAAAATGGTTTTATGTGTGGTGGCATAATGATTCAAAATTCAAAATGAAAATCAACATGTCTGATGCCTTATATTTGCCAGAAATCCAACTATTCTTGTTCTTTGCATTACAATCATGCTCAGTTCATTCCCAATTTTTTGATGGGTTTATTGTTTTGGTTATGTTTTTCTTTCACCTTTGTTTTGTTTTAGTCTCCCTACAGATTTCAATCTGTTCAAACATTGAGACGTTCAG